>PVKU01010939.1:0-46265 GCA_004027475.1 Anoura caudifer | reverse complement strand
GGTGGTAAGCGTAGCTACCAGAGACAGGAGTGCATTCTAGGCCGCAGAGAGTGCAAAGGCATGTGAGCATGAGAGGTCCCAGGGCTGCCAAGACACTGTTAGAACAGGTAAACGGTGCTGGATAATATTGGACTAGGGGCGGCGCCCGGTAAGAAATACACAGGCCAGAATTTTAAAAAATCTCAAGCCAAAGAACTGAAATTTTATCTGGAAAAGGAAGCGCTCCAGTGTCGGATTTTTAGCAGAAAAGAGTCATTTAGTTACAACTAGGAGTGTGCATTTGAGACGGGTAGGGCTAAAGGCAGTGACACGAACTAGGCTTTATTTTTTAACTACTAATAAAACACAAGCAATGTGACGAAGGATCAGCCAAGAGCGGCACTTGGTGGAAGAGCCGAAAACCTAGATTTCATGCAACAATGTACTGAAGCTCGAAGATGTTAAGTCACCAGTCCCAGCGGCGGAGGCTGACCTCCAATCCCAGTCCTACAAAGCCAGCGCTCCGGAGGTCTACAACGATTAAAACTGAATGTACATCTACGCACACAGCGGCTGTGTTAGGATGTTAGGGTTAGTGTCTTCCCCACTTCTCTTCCTAGCGTTTCTAACGCGGTCGCACTCTTTTTTTTTCTCTCAGATTTCCACTTCTCCCGGCCTGAGAACCCCCTCCATTCCCACAGCGCACGCCTCAGATCCACAGCCCTCACCTGGCCCGGTCGAGATCCGGACCTAACCATCTCTCGCAGTCTCAGACAAGCCCAGACCAAAGGAAGCAACACTGCGCGGTAAAAGGAATTAACCGCCGTGGACTCCCGGGCCCCTTTGGCCCGCCCTCCGGGGTTCCGCTTCAGGATAGAGGCCGCGGAAAACCGCGCTCCGGAGTCTGCAGCCCGCCTCAAACGCCTCTCCCCTTGCCCCAGCCCGGGGCGCTGGGCCTGCGCAATAGAGCTCTCCCGGCTCCTGGCTCCACGCACTGGAGGTTGGGGGAAGGCCTAGAAACGCGATGGGGCGTGGCTACGGAGGGGCCAAGGGGGAGGGGGCAAAGAGGAGGGGCCAAAGGGGGCGGGGCGGGGTCCTGGCGAAACAAGGAGAGGCTTCCCCAGGAGTTTTGGCGCTGAGAACTACCGGATTGTGCAACTGGTGGAAGATTGGCGGCCCCAAGGACACGCGAGGTCCAGAGAAAGGGACACGGGTAGAGGGAGGATAGGTATGAGAAAGAATTGCGCTGGGCTTTTGGGTTTGGGCTCTTTGCTTTTAGTTTGGTGTCTTCTGTGACATTTTGAATTATTTTCTAATAGTCAATAAAAATCAGTCCTTGGTCTCGCTATCTCTACGTAATTGTGATGGCAAATTCAAAATTATTCACTGTGGCCCTTGATCTGAGAATGGTGCTCATCACCTGAAAGTTGGGATTCTAGTTTTTCTTCCATGCATAGTTGTCTGCTCTTCAGCCTAGGTAATTACTGTGAAAGAATGACACAGTATTGTTACCATGGTACGCTGTACGAATTTTAATGGAAATTAGTCGTTGGTTTTTAAGGCATTGAGTTTTGGGTTAATATTGTAAATCAATTGATTTCATTTTTCTAGTTAGAAAAAAGAGCAACCTCTTGAAAGTCAATGCAAGTTTAATTCAAACCAATTGCAGTTAAAAACTCAGAAACTAAAAGCTGTCCACCAATATATTGTACACTCATACTGAGTGATTTTTGGAATCTGGGTATTTAGTAAATTTAGTTTTGAATTAGATTAGACTGTGAAACCTCTCTCTTCTTTATCCCTCTCCTATAATATGTGTTTTATATATTCGCCTAAAATTACAGATTTTTTTCTTAGTTGAGTTGATTTTTAAAACTTGACACTGATATTTTAAAATACACGCGTATCTTAGAAAATATAGATGACCAAAAAATAAAAATCCCCCATGTAATCACGCTACCCAGTTTGGTGCATTCCCTTCTAGACTTTTCCCAACTGTGTATATGTACATAAATATATTGCAGCAATACAATATGATACATATAACTGTAACATGAAGGTTTTCTGTCATCACTTAATGAACATTGTTTCTTACTAATCTACAATTACAAAATGGCTGCCTGGTGTTCTTTTTCCCTACTGTTTAGAATTTTATGTCCCTAACTTATGTTTTTTTGTTTCTTGTTTTTCTTTTCTCTTTTGTTTTTAAGATAACAGCTTCTGTTTTTGTTTGTTTTCTTTTGTTTTGTGCCCCCCCCCAACTTTTTTACTGTGGTAAAATACTAACATAACAGACAATACAACACATAAAATCTACCATCTTAACAGTTTTTAAGTACAATTCCATGGTATTAAGTAAATTCATAATGTTGTGCAATTGTCACCACCATCCATCACCAGAACTCTTTCATTCTTGTAAAACAAACTCTATACCCATTTAATAATAATTCCCATTCCACCCCACCCCAGCCCTCAGCACCTGGCAACCATGGTTCTACTTTCTGTCTTTATGATTTTGACTACTCCAAATACCTCATATACATGGGAATTTATAGTATTTGTCCTTTTGTGACTGGCTCATTTCACTTGTCTTTAAATTTCATCCATGATGTAGCATGTGTCAAAATTTCCCTCTTTTTTAAGGCTAAGTCATATTCCATTGTATGTGTATACCACATTTTGTTTACCATATATCTGTTGATGTACACTTGGGTTGCTTCCACATTTTAGCTAGTGTGAATATTATCACTACAAACATGGTATACCAATATCTATTCCAGACCCTGCTTTCGATTCTAGCCAGAATTGCTAGATCATATGGTAATTCAACTTTTAATTTTTGAGGAACCATCATATACTTTTTCACAGTGGCTGCACCACTTTATATTCCCATCAACAGTGCACAAGAGTTCCAATTTCTCCACATCCTCATTAACACTTATTTTCTATTTTTTAAAATAATTGCCATCCTAATGAGTGTAAGGTGGAATGTCATTGTAATTTTCATTTGTTTCCCCTGATGATTAGTGATGTTGAGCATCATTCCACAAGCTTATTGGCCATATCTTTGAAGAAATATCTACCAAGTCCTTTTCCCATTTTTAACTGGGTTTGTATTTTTGTTGTTGAGTTTTAGGAGTTCTCTACATGTTCTGGATATTAATCTCTTAGATGTATGATTTGCAAATATTTTCTCACAATCAACAGGATTGGTTGCCTTTTTACTCTGTTGATATTGCCTTTTTAAAAAAATATAGTTTATTGATTATGCTATTACAGTTGTCCCATTTCTCCCCTTCACTCCCCTCCACCCTGTACATCTATCCCACCCACATTCCCCCCCTTTAGTTCATGACCATGGGTCATATTACAATTTCTTTAGCTTCTACATTTCCCATACTATTCCTGCCCTCCCCCTGTCTATTTTCTACCCACCATCTATGCTACTTATTCTCTGTTCCTTATTCCCCTCTCTTTCTCCCACTCCCCTGTTGATAACCATCCACCTGATCTCCATTTCTGCGGTTCTGTTCCTGTTCTAGATGTTTGCTTAGTTTCTTTTTTTTTTTTTTTGTTTAGGCGTGGTTGTTAATGTTTGTGAGTTTGCTATCATTTTACTATGCATGTTTTTTATCTTCTTTTCTTAGATAAATCCCTTTAACATTTCATATAATAAGGGCTTGGTGATGATGAACTCCTTTAACTTGACCTTATCTGAGAAGCACTTTATCTGCCCTTCCATTCTAAATGACAGCTTCACTGGATAGAGCAATCTTGGATGTAGGTCCTTCCCTTTCATGACTTCAAATACTTCTTTCCAGCCCCTTCTTGCCTGTAAGGTCTCTTTTGAGAAATCAGCTGACAATCTGATGGGAACTCCTTTGTAGGTGACTGTGCCCTTATCCCTTGCTGCTTCTAGAATTTTCTCCCTCATTTTAATCTTGGCTAATGTAATGATAATGTGCTTTGGTGTGTTCCTCCTTGGGTCTACCTTCTTTGGGACTCTCTGAGCTTCCTGGACTTCCTGGAAGTCTCTTTCCTTTGCCAGCTTGGGGAAGTTCTCCTTTATTATTTGTTCAAATAAGTTTTCCACTTGTTGCTCTTCTTCTTCCCCTTCTGGTACCCCTATAATTCAGATGTTGGGACGTTTAAAGATGTCCTGGAGGTTCCTAAGCCTGTCCTCATTTTTTTGAATTCTTGTTTCTTCCTTCTTTTCTGTTTGTTTGGTTGTTTCTTCCTTCTGGTCCACTCCATTGATTTGAGTCCCAGTTTCCTTCCCATCACCGGTGGTTCTGTGTACATTTTCCTTCATTTCACTTATTGTAGCCTTCATTTTTTCATTAATTTGTGACCAAATTCAGCCAATTCTGTGAGCATCCTGATCACCAGGGCTTTGAACTGTGCATCTGATAGCTTGGCTATCTCTTTTTCACTTAGTTGTATTTTTTCTGGGGCTCTGATCTGTTCTTTCACTTGGGCCATTTTTTTTTTTTTTTTTGGTCTGGTTGCGGCTGTTATGTAGAGAGGGGTGGAGCCTTAGCTGTTCACCAGGGCAGGGCAACCCATTGCTGGGTTGTGACACTGTATGAGGAGCAGGGGTCCAAGAAGGAACAATGGTGCTTGCTCCACTCTCTGCTGGGTTCCAGTCACTTCCGCCGCTTCCCCCAAGCAAACTGGGCCCTTCTGGTGCTGATTCCCATGTGGGTGGGTTTGTGTATGTTCTAGGCCCTGATGGGTCTCCCCAACAAACTCTCCTGTGATGCTGGTAGTCTCTCCTGGCACCTCAACCCCCACAGGTATTTTCATTTGGTGTTTTGAGGCTTTATTTCCCTGTGCTGGGACCCTGGGTTGTGCGGTTTGTCTTGCTCCCCAGTTTCACCTGGCTTATCAGCACGTGAATGTGGGACTGCCCACTCCACCTTGTGCGCTGTGCCCTTCCACCATCTGCTGCCTCACTGGGTCCACCCACTGCTGCCGCCTTGTGTGCCTGGGGTCCACCAGCCACCACTTTGCTGCTGTTGCAACCCCTCTCCACCCAGCCACCTGACTCCACCCATCCTAAGGGTCTGGATGAATATTTCTTCGTTAACTTCTTGGTTGTCGGACTTCCGTACAGTTCAATTTTCTGTCACTACTGGTTGTTTTCTTTTGTTTCTAAATTGTTGTTGTCCTTATTTTGGCTGTGCAAGGAGGCACAGTGTGTCTTCCTATGCCTCCAACTTGGCCAGAAGTCTAAATACTTGATATTGTTGTTTGATGTATATTGTCTTTTGTGTCTTTTAAAAGACAGAGTTTTTTATTTTCATGAAGTTTCCAATTTGTCCATTTTGTAATTTGTTGCCTGCATCTTTGGTGTCATATCCAAGTAATAATTGGAAAATTTAATGCCATGAAGTTTTGCCCTATTTTTCTTCTAAGATTTCTATAATTTTAAGTCTCACATTTAGGTGTTTAATCCATTTTTAGTTAATTTTTGCATAGGGTGTTAGGTAAGAGTCCTCCAACTTTATTCTTTTGCATGGGATATCCATTTTCCAAGTATCATTTGTTGAGAAGACTGTCTTTTCCTTACTGTATTGCACTCTTGTCAGAAATCATTTGATATATGTAAGGTTTTATTTCCTGGCTCTCTATCTATTCTTTTGGTCCATATGTTTACTTTTATGCCAGGACTGTGCTGTTTTTGTTATGGTAGCTTTGTAGTAAGTCTGAAATAGAAGGAAGTGTGAATCCTCCAGCTTTGTTCTCTCTTTCAAGATTGCTTTGGCTATTTAGGGTTCCTTGAGATGTCATATGAATTTCAGGATGAGTTTTTCTATCTCTGCAAAACTGTCTCTGTGAATGTAGTAGGGACTGAATTGTAAATAGTTTGAATAGCATTGACATCTTAATATTAAGTATTGCAACCAATGAACATGGGATGTGCTTGCATTTATTTATGTTTAATTTCTTTCATCATTAATGTATAAGTCTTTCACCTCCTAGGTTAAGTTAATTCCTAAGGGTTTTTTTTTTTTATTCCATTGTAAATAGAATTGTTTTCTTAATTTCCTTTTTGGATTGTTCATTGTTACTTGTATAGAAATACAACAAATTTTTTGTGTGTTGAATTTGTTTTGCTAGTTTGTTAAATTGATTCATTAGTTCTACCATTTTTTTCTTGAAGTTTTTAGTGTTTTCTACATATAAGATTATGTAATCTGTGAACAAAAATAATATTACTTCTCCCTTTCCAATTTGTTGAAAAGACTGTCTTTTCCTTACTTAAGGGTATTGGCCTCTTGTCAAAAATCATTTGACCATATATGTAAGGGTTTATTTCTGGGCAATCTATTCCTTTGGCCCACATGCCTTTTAATTCTTTTTCTTGATAAATTGGTTTGGCTGTAACTTCCAGTATTGTGTTGAATAGAAGTGGCACAAGTAGGCCTTCTTACCTTGTTCCTGATCTTTGATGAAAAGTTTTTATCACCAGTGAGTATGATGTTCACTGTGGGGTTTATATGGCTTTAATTATGCTGAAGTAGTTTCCTTCTAATCCTAGTGTGCTGTTTTTTTTTTTTGTTTTTTTTTAAATCATGAAGGGATAGTTTGTTTGTCTCTAAGAGCCTCAACACTCCTTGTTGGTTTACTCATCTACATCCCTGATAATTTTTTAATTATCTTTAAAATGTCAGCTGAGGGTGTCTTCTGTTTCCTACCATGTTCAGATTCATAGAATGTCACCATATTGTCCAGGAAACATGTTGGTAGCTGAGAGTGAAGGGTGGGATGAGGACAGATAAAGAAGACAGATGTGCTTCTGTACAGGAGGTAAAATGAACAAGAGTGGTGAAGATTTGGGAGATATTTACATTGACGGTTACTTTTTTGTAAATTGTATTTTATTGATTATGCTATTACAGTTGTCCTAATTTTTCCCCCTTTTGCCCCTCTACCCAGTACCCCCTGCTCCTTTAGGCAGTCCCCCCACCATTGTTCATGTCCATGGGTCATGCATATAAGTTCTTTGGCTACTCCATTTTCTATACTGTACTTTACATCCCCATGGCTATTCCATAACTATTTGTTTGTACTTCTTAATCCCTTCACCTCTTCACCCATTCCCCCACACTGGTTCCCATCTGGCAACCACCAAAATACTCTCTGTATCCATGATTCTGTGTCTGTTCCTCTTGTTTGCTTAGTTTGTTTTTTAGATTCAATTGTGGATAGATATGTATTTTTTTACCATTGTATTGTTCATAGTTTTGGTCTCCTTCTTTTTCTTAAATAAGTTCCTTTAACATTTCAGATAATAATGGTTTGGTGATGATAAACTTTAGTTTTTTCTTGTCTGGGAAGGTCTTTATCTGCCGTTTGATTCTAAACAATAGCTTTGCTGAGTAGAGCAACCTTGGCTGTAGGTCCCTGCTATTCATGTCTTGGAATTTTTCTTGCCAATCCCTTCTGGCCTGCAAAGTTCCCTTTGAGAAATCAGCTGACAGTGTTATGGGAACTCCCTTGTAGATAACTAACTGCTTTTATCTTGCCACTTTTCTTTTGTTGCTTTTAAGATTCTCTCTTTATCTCTAATCTTTGGCACTTTAATTATGATGTGTCTTGCAGTGGGCCTCTTTGCATCCATCATGCCTATTTCCTTCATCAAATTAGGGAAGATTTTTTTCATTATTTTTTCAAACCGATTTCCAATTTCTTGCTCTTTCTCTTCTTTTTCTGTGAAGATGTGAATTTGGACCTCTTGAAGTTGTCCCAGAGGCTGTTTATACTATTCTCATTTTTTCTGGATTCTTTTTTTCTTCTTGTTCTGATTGGTTATTTTTTGCTTCTTTATGTTCCAAATCATTGATTTGATTCCCAGCTTCATCCAGTGGACTGTTGTTTCCCTGTAAATTGTTCTTTATTTCAATTAGTGAACACTTCACTGCTGACTGAATCTTTTTTATGCTTTTGAGGTCCTCACTAAGTTCCTTGAGCATCCTCATAGCCAGTGTTTTGAACTCTACATCTGATAGATTGCTTATCTCCATTTCATTTAGCTCTTTTTCTGGAGTTTTGATCTGTTCTTTCATTTGGGCCATGTTTCTTTATCTCCTGATTTTGGCAGCCTCCTTGTTTGTTTCCATGTATTAGGTAGAGCTTCTTTGACTCTGTCCTGGTAGTGTGGCCTAATGTAGTAGGACAGCCTCCCCTATCACCCAAGCTGGGTATTCAAGGTGCATCCTTCATGTGGGCCGAGTACACCCTCCTCTGGTAGTTGAGCCTTGGTTGCTGTTGGCAGATTCAAGGGGAGGGGTTTACCCAGGCCAGTCAGCTACAAGGATTGGCTGTGACCACTTACTACCAACCTTCGCTGTCCATGGAGGATTGGCTGTGCAGGGGCAGGTTGGTGATGTTCCAACATGGTCTGTATCTGTCCACTGTGTGTTTCCTGGTATTTCCTGGTTGTTGTAGGTCAAGGTCAGCCCTCACCTGTGTTTTTCCCAGAGCCACCCTGCCTGAGCTATAAAGCAGTGTGAGAAGGCTGCTACTTATGCTGGGTTCGGAGATTCTTAGGCAAAGCCAAGCTGTAAATCTAGACTCACTGATGCTAGTGCCAGGTCTGGGGCTCACTGAGGCCTGCTGTTGCTTGTTTGAGAGGATTTAGGAAGTTTGAAGCAGGAGCTAAGACCAGCCATTCATATAGAAAAGCAGCTTAGGTGGGCTGTAAATTGGGTGGGGCAGAGCCTCTGAGGATCTCCAAGGCAGGTCAAACAGAGTTAGCCAGGTTGATGAAGTCTCAGATATGGCACCCACTTGCTGGCTCAGTCTGGATTGATGTGGTTTCCTTAATTCCGTAGTTGCCAGACTTCCATTCACCTCAATTTCTGACTGTTCTGAGTGATGGTTGTTGTATATTTTAGTTGTAATTCTGATGTGTTGTGTGAAGAGGCAAGCCATGTCTGCCTACGCCACCATCTTCTCCGGAAGTTTTCAACCTTGGTTTCTAGGTTTTGTATCTGGATGGGTTTGATGGGAGAGATCCCTATTTAGTAGGGAAGTTTATGAACTCACCTCCCCCAGTGTTTTACTATGAAGAAATGGAAACTAGGAACTTATTTTTGGGCACATTGATTAGGGATGCCTTGGAGTAGTCAAGGGATACCAAGAAGGCTACTCTATATGGATACATATTTCTTTTCTTTTTTTTAAAAGATTTTATTTATGTTTATACAGAAGAGAAGGGTGGGAGAAAGAGAGAGAGAGAAACATCAATGTATGGTTGCCTCTCACACACCCCCTACTAGGGACCTGGCCCACAACCCAGACATGGGAATCAAAGTGGTGACCCTTTGGTTTGCAGGCTGGAGCTCAATCCACTGAGCCACACCAGCCAGGGCTGCAGATACACATTTCTGAATCATACATGATAACTGAAGCCGTAGGCTTCTGAGTTCACTTTCAGGTTACTCCTTCAAGAAAGCCTTTCTTTCCGTCTCTCTATCCCACTTCTATAAACTAAGTCATGTGCTCGATACTAGGTTGTTATAGGATGATTTTTCACTTATGTGATTTGTTGTTTGATTCTGTCTTCCCAAGTAAAATTTAGTATCCATAAAAGCAGGGATCTTACTATAGTATCACATTACATAGCACAATGCCTTGTATGTAGTAGGAATTTTAAAATTGTTGAGTAAATAAATGAACCAACTAATGTTTGGACTGCTTTGGTGCATTGGACTGATGGCCACCTGAATGCTCTGAGACTCAGGATTATCCAGAACTCACCCCTTTGAGCCTGATGTGGAAATTTAGGTCCTTCTAGTATCATGATTAATGACTGCTTGGTTGAGGCAGGGCTTTATAATTTAGTGTTTTGGACCAATGACTTTTCCATTTGGCTCACCTCAGAAGTGTGACAGTCTCTGTTCATATTTAAGTATGTTGCAATTTATAAGAAACAACTAAAGTTACAAAGTATATGAAAATCTAAAGTAAAAACCCAGTTAAGGTTTATAGCTAGGATACAAGATTCAAAAAGGAAGAAGCTGGGGGATCCAAGATGGTGGCAGAGTAGCAGGCAGCTCTGTTCATCTGCTCTCAGACACAGACCAGATTTGAAGTCACATCTCATAATGGAGAGTGCATGAAAGTTTCTGTGAGTGAGAGCTGAAGGGGAGGAGAGTGGGGAGTATGCAGGGGTACGCAGGGAACTGTCCGCTGACAGGGCACCCAAATCCAACTGCCAGGACTTTCCAGGTGCCTGCCACTGCTGGCCAGTCCAGCACTGCTGGCTGCACAGTCTGGGCAGCCAAAGATCTGCACCGGTCCTTCAAGCTACTGGGTCTATGAGAGAAGGCCTTCAGATACTGTGGGTTCCAGAAACAGCACAGCAGGAACAGGCTGAAGACCTCTGGAGGGAGTAGGGACAGCACACCAGAACTGCATTGTGTTACAGCAGAGCTGAGGGGGATCTTCCCAAGGCCATCTGGGAAAGGTTCAAAGAGAAACTTCATATAACATTGTCAGAGGCCCCATAAGAAGATGGCCAGCTCTGACCGGGAGATACTGTGATTTTTGGGGAAAGGGAGCTCATGGAGAACAGGGCCCCAGGGACCCACACTGTTGCATGGGGGCCATAGAGACTCTCTTCTAAAATGGTGGCTGAGATGTACCCAAGGCTTGGCAGGGACCTGGACATGCAGGCCAATGCATAAGGTCAGGCAGGACACAGCAGCTTTGCTAATCAAAAACTCAGAGCCAGAGAAAACAGTGAAAGGGAGGAGGACCTGACCCAAACAGTTCCCAAGCAGAGTGCCGAGCAGAGTGGAGATTCAGGCCAAACCTCCTATGAGAGAGCCGCAGGCTCAGGCGTGGAAGGAGCTGAATGCCTGAGATTTCCCCTGTCCGTGAAAGACCAGAGTCCTTCACAGACAGGGGAACCCAACCCTCACTTGGGGGATTACAGGCTCCGCAGAGTGGCAAGGCTCAGGCCCAGGGGTTTCCTGCTTTCTCAGGGGACAGAAGAAAAAGGCCCTGCACCAGACACCATGTGCTACCCAGCTCCACGGGCCCCAATTTACGAAAGCAGAGCAGAGAAAATAGAGACAGACACAAGGAGACACTATATTCTCTCCTGCAAAACTGTTCAACATTCATTTCATTCCAAGTTTGGGCATCATAAGGTACCAGGTGTTATAGTTTATTTCAAATCTCACATATTGCGCTTTCCCTCTCTTCCTCCATACTACCTCCTTCCTCCTCCTCCATTTATTTGTTTTAAATTCTGTTTTCTTTCTTGCTATGACTTGTTACTGTTCTCCACCCTCCATCCTCTCAAAACCATTTGTAATTGTCATCAGCTAGCTCACATTCCTTCTACTGTTTCTAAAATACCCTTATTCTCTCTTCACCTTTATCAGTCTTTGCCCATAGGTAGTGGATACAGTGGTGGTTGTTATAGTTCTTCAATCTTATTTCTACATAGTGACTATCTTTGTGTTTCAAATCTCAGATTTTACTGTTCCCCTCTCCTCCATTCTACCTTCCTCCTGCCCTTCCCTTTTTTTCATTTTAAGCATTAAACACTCCCTGTCTTAGCCAGGTTTTCACCCCCCACTCTCAGTATTCCTTCTCCCTCTATCCTCTTAAAATAAATTCTCTTTCCTCTAGACATCTCTTAAGTTCTTCTTTCTTTAATTGTGTTCTCCTATTCCCATTCTACCTGTGTAAATCTTAGCTCATTGGTTGTTGATGTCTCTGTGGTGGAGATTTTTCTGTAATTAGGGATATATATATAATTGTTGTGGGGTTGACCGTTTTTTCTCTCACTAAATATAGACATATATTTTTTCTTTAAAATTCAATTTTAACCTAATACTCTATGCTTCTCCTCTCTTACTCCATTCCACCTATCTTTCTCCTTTTTTAGTTACAAAGTAAATTGTATTTTTTTCCCGCTTTGCCCTGTCTCTATCCCCTACTCTTACTATTTACACTTCCTATACCCTGGTGAAATCCCTTATTTTTCAGTTAGTCATCTCATATTTGTTTTTCCTTTCTTATAATACTCTCAAACTCTTTAAACCTTTATTAATATTGGCACATTGGCTGTTGATAGTGTAATTGTGGGTGGGGGATATCTTTGTGGGTGTTGGTCGTGGCTGGGCTGTTGGGTTTTTGCTCTGGCAGCACCTGTACAACAGTATACAAGACATGGAGGGTGGAGTGACTCAGTCAGTTAGCCAGAGGGAAACACCCCCCCCCAAAATGACTCAACAACCAAAACCCAATTGCAGCCACATAAAAGGCGTAAAGAGTGGTGCAAGAGCATCAAGCACAGGTGATCAAGGAGATGGCGCCACTGAGTCCCACAGGTCTCCTACCACAGAAGACCACACCACAAAGACAGGGAGTCAAAGCAGATAAATCTAACAAGAAGAGTTATCTAAATAACTCTTGGGAAACAAAGAAACAACCCTAAATCAAAAGGAAGAATCCCCAGAAAGACTGCTAAATGAAACTGAGGCAACCAAACTACCAGACATTGAATTCAAAATAATGGCTATAAAGATGCTCACAGAGCTCAGTGATAACTTCAGAGAACTCCAAGGAACTTACTGCAAACTATACCAGCATGACAAAGGACATAGAAACCTATCAATAAGAGACAAGAGGAAATAAAAAATACAATATCTGAAATGAAGAACACAGTAGAAGGAATTAAAAGCAGGTTAGATGAGGCAGAGGACTGAATCATTGAGCTGGAGGACAAGTTAAAAAAAATTCCCACATAGAAAATTCAAAAGTATGGGAGCTGCATGACAACATGAAATGTAAAAATATCCATATAATAGGGATACCAGAAGAGGAAGAAGAGGACCAAGAGATATAAAACCTGTTTGAAAAAGCAATGATAGAAAAATTCCGTAACTTGATGAGAGAAAAAGTCACACAAGTCCAAGAAGCATAGAGGGCACCAATCAAAATGAACCCAAAGCAGCACACTCCAAGACACATCATAATAAAAATAGGAAAATTAAAAGACAGAGAATCTGATTTCTGGCCAAGATGGAGGCATAGGTTGAAACACTTCAGTTCTTCACACAACCAAAGAAAGGATAACAATGAATTTAAATACAAAAACCTACCAGAACTGCCAGAAAATCAAACTGCATGGAAATCCAACAACCAAAGAGGTAAAAAAGAAACATTAATGAAGATTGGTAGGAGGCGAGGAGACAGGAAGCTGGGGTGGAGAGGACTCATGGCAAGGCAGGGACCAGGCAGGAGAGGAGGAAGCTGGTGGACAGGACTTCCCACATATGTGTGTGGATAAACCAGGAGGAACACCTGGGGAGTGACAAACTGGACAAGCCAGGGTAATAAAGCCTCAAAACCTCTGACTATAAAAACCTGTGGGGGTTGTGGTGGCAGGAGAAACTCCCAGCCTAAAAGAAGAGTCTGTTGGAGAGACCTACAGGATCCTACAACATACACAAGTCCTCCCATCTGGGAATAAGCACCAGAAGGGCCAAATTTGCTTGTGGGAAGCACAGGAAGAGAAGGAAAGTGGGGAGAGAGCCAAGCAAGTAAGCAAGGGGCATTGTTCCTTCCCTGACTTCATCTGCACATACAGCACCACAATGCAGTGAAGTGGATGGCAAATACCTAAGGCTCTACCCCTCACAACATAACAGGTGCACTGAGACAAAGAAATATGACTCAAATAGATATGAGATCAAACTCCAGAAAAAGAACTAAGCAATGAGGAGATAGACAACTAACTGATGAAGAGTTCAGAACACTGGTAATCAGGATGCTCACAGAAATCAATGAGTTCAGTTGCAAAATGAAGGAAGAAATAAAGGCTACACAAAGTAAAATTTAAGGAAATCTATAGGGAACCAACAGTAACAGGAAGGAAACCAGGACTCAAATCAATGATTTGGAACAAAAGGAAATAAACATTCAACTGGAACAGAATGAAGGAACAAGAATCCATAAAAATGAAGAGAGGATATAGGAACCTCTAGGGCAACGTCAAATGTTCCAACATGGAAATCATAGTGGTGCCAGGAGGAGAAGAGGAAGAGCAAGAGATTGAAAACTTACTTGAACAAACAATGAAATAAAACTTCCACCATTCTGGCAAAGGAACTAGACATGCATGTTCAGGATGTTCAGAGAATCCCAAAGAAGTTGGATCCAAGAAGAAACACACCAAAATACATCATAATTAAGTTACCCAACATTAAAGATAAGGAGAGGATATTAAAAGCAGAAGAGGGAAAAGAGAGAATTATCTATAAAGGAGTTCCCATAAGACTGTCAGCTGATTTCTCAAAAGAAACCTTGCAGGCAAGAAGGGGCTAGAAAGAAGTATTCCAAGTCATGAAAGGCAAGGACCTATATCCAAGATTGCTCTCTCCAGCAAAGCTTTCATTTAGAATGAGAGGTCAGATAAAGTGTTTCCCAGATAAGGTCAAGGTCAAGGAGTTCATCATCACCAAGCCCTTATTATATGAAATGTCAAAGGGACTTATCTAAAAAAAAGGATAAGATCAAAACTATGAACCATAAAATGACAACAAACTCACAACTCTCAATAACTGAACCTAAAAAACAAACAAACAAACAAAAAACTAAGCAAATGACTAAAACAAGAAGAGAATCTCAGAATTAGAGATCACATTGAGGGTTATCAGAGGGAAGGGAAGGGGATGAATGGAGGATAAAGGTACAGGGAATAAGAAGCATAATTTGTAGGCACAAAATAGAGGGGGGGTTAAGAATAGTATAGGAAATGGGGCAGCCAAAGAACTTAGATGTACAACACATGGACATAAACCAAGCAGGGGTGGGAATACTGGAGAGTAGGGAGGTGCAGGGTGGAGGGGGATAAAGAGGAGACAAAATTGGGATACCTGTAATAATAATAAAATATACCTTAAAAATAAAGTATCTATTGGACATGTTAAAAAACAAACAAAATAAAACAAAAACAAAGAGAGAACCTTAAAGGCAGCAAGCAAAGAACAGAAAGTAACATAGAAGGGAGCTCTGATAAGGCTAGCAACTGACTTCTCAACAGAAACACTACAAGCCAGAAAGGAATGGCAGGACATATTCCAAGTAATAAAAAGCAAAGACCTGCAACCAAGACTACTCTACCCAGCAAAGCTCTCTTTTAAAATGGAAGGGGAAATAAGGAGTTTCCCAGCTAAAAGAAGGCTAAAAGAATGCACCTTCACCAAAACAGCATTGTAGGACATGCTAAAGGGGCTGATTTAAGAAGATGAGGAAAAAGAGTGAGAGACAGAGGAGTACAGGTACAAAGGGGGAAAATGTCAATGAATAAGTACCTATCAATAATAACCTTAAACATAAATGGATTAAATGGTCCAATCAAAAGACATAGGGTAGCTGAATGGATAAGAAAACATGACCTGCACATACACTGCCTAAAAGAGACCCACCTCAAAACAAAACACGTACATGGACCAAAAGGGAAGGGTTGGAAAAAAATACATTCCAAGTAAATGGATGGGGAAAAAAAGCCGGTGTAGCAATACTTATATCAGACAAAACAGATTTCAAAACAAAGGCCATAAAAAGAGAGAAAAAAGGTCACTTCATAATACTGAAGGGAAGAATTCATCAAGAAGACATACATATCATAAATATAAATTCAGGCAACATAGGAATGCCCAAATATATAAGGAAAATCTTGGAGGACTTCAAGAAATATATAGACAGCAATACACTTTTGTTAGGTGATTTTAACACTCCACTGTCAAAAATGGATAGACCTTCCAAACAATCAGCAAGGATATTTTGGCACTGAATGACACTCTAGATCAAGTGGACTTAACTGATATATAGAGAACCTTTCACCCCAAAGAAGCATAATATACATTCTTTTCAAATCCACATGGGACATTATCAAAGATAGACCACATCATAGCACACAAACCAAGTCTCAACTAATTCAAGAAAATGGAAATCATATCAAGCATTTTCTCAGATGACAATGGCTTAAAACTAGAAGATAACCTAAAGGAAAAAATTCAAAACCAGTAAAATTCATGTCAGAGATGGAATTACATGTCATTAAACAATGACTGAGTTAATAATAAGATCAACAAAGAAATAAAAAAAAAACTTTCTGGAAACAAATGAAAATGAACATACAACAGCCCTAAACCTATGGGACACAACAAAGGCAGTCCTGAGGGTGAAGTTCATAGCAATACAGGCCTACCTAAAAAAGGTGGAAACATTTCAAATAAACAATCTAAACCTACATCTTAAGAACTGGAGGAACACCAACAAACAAAGCTCAGAGTACATAGAAGGAAGGAAATAAGACCAGAGCAGAATTAAATGACATAGAGACTGAAAGAACAATTCTAAATTGTTCAGTAAATCCACGAGCTTGTTCTTGGAAAAGGTAAACAAAATTGACAAGCCTTTAAGGGGACTCATCAAGAAAAAAAGACAGAGGACCCAATAAGTAAAATTGGAAATGAAAGAAGAGAAATTACAACCAATACCACAGAAATACAGAAGATTGTAAGAAATTACTACAAACAACTATATGCCAAGAAATTTGCAAACCTGGGTGAAATGGACAAATTTCTACAAAAATATAATCTTCCAAAGCTGAATCAGGAAGAAGCAGAAAGCCTGAAAAGACCAATAACAGCTGGTGAAGTTGAAGCAGTAATGAAAAAACTCCCAGCACACAAAAGCCCTGGACTGGACAGCTTCACGGGAGAATTTTACAAAACATTTAGGGAAGAGCTAACCCCCTATCCTAGAGGAAGAGGAAAGACTCTCAAACTCTTTTTATGAAAAAGAGTTTCCTAATTCCAAAACCAGATAAAGACACAACAAAGAAAGAAAAGTACAGGCTAATATCACTGATGAACATAGATGCTAAAATCCTGTACAAAATATTGACACACCACATTCAGCAATACAATAAAAAGATCATATACCATGATCAAGTGGGTTTCATCCCAGGGATTCAGGGATGGTACAAGATACACAAATCAATATACATAATATATTACATAAACAAAACAAAAACCAAAAATCACATTATCATATCAATAGATGCTGAAAAAGCATTTGATAAAGTACAGCACCCATTTATGATAAAAAACACTTAGCAAAGTAGGACTAGAGGTTAGCATACCTCAACATAATAAAGGCCATATACAAGAAACCTACAGTCATCATCCCCAATGGGCAGGAACTGAAATCTTTCATACTAAGATCAGGAACAAGACAAGGTTGTCCACTTTTACCACTTCCATTCACATAGTATTGGAAGTTCTAACCGCAGTGATCAGGCAAGAAAAATAAAAGGCATCCAAATTGGAAATGTAGAAATAAAACTGTCACTGTTTGCAGATGATATGATAGTCTACATAGAAAACCCTATAAACTCCACTAAAAAAGTACTTGACCTAATATGTGAATTTGGCAAATGGTGGAGTACAAAGTCAATATTCAGAAATCAAAGGCATTTTTTGTACACAAACAATGAAATACCAGAAACAGAAATTAGGGGGGGAAATCCCATTTACTACAGGATAAAGAAAAATAAACTGACTAGGAATAAACTGAGGAGGTAAAAGACCTGTACTCAGTAAACTACACAACACTGAAGAAAGAAATTAAGGAAGACACAAACAAAAGGGAGCATATAGTATGTTCATGGCTTGGAAGAATTAACATCATTAACATACCCATACTACCCAAAGCAATTTATATATTCAATGCAATCCCTATTAAAATAACAATGACATATTTCACAGGTATAGAACAAACATTTCAAAACTTTATAGGGAACCATAAATGACCCCAAATATCCTCAGACATTTTAAGAAAGAAGATCAAAGTAGGAGGGATCACAATACCTGAAATCAAATTATATTACAAGGCCACTGTAATCAAAAGAGTCTGGTACTGGGATAAGAACAGACCCCTAGATCAACGGAACAGAATGGAGAGCCCAGAAATAAATCCAGGTGTCTCTGGTCAATTAATATTCAACAAAGGGGGCAGGCGAATAAAATGCAGTAAAAATAGCCTTTTTAATAAATGTTGCTGGGAGATCTGAAGAGCTACACACAAAATGAAACTAGACCACCAACTTACACCATACACCAAAATAAACTCAAGGTGGATAAGAGACTTAAGTATAAATCAAGACACCATAAAAGTTCTAGAGGAGAAGATAGGCTAGAAAATTTCAGTTATCCCACATAGCAATATTTTCACTGATATGTCCTCTAGAGCAAGGGATATAAAGAAAGATTAAACATCATTTAAAAGCTTCTGCACGGGTAAAGAAAACATCAGTGAAATGAAAGACAAACAACCGTATGGGAAAATATATTTGCCAATGATACCTCAGACAACAGTTTGAACTCCAAAATATATGAAGACTCCACATCTAAAGACAAACAATCCAATTAAAAAATGGGCAATGGACCTGAGCAGACACTTTTCCAAGGAGGACATACAGAGGATCCATAGGCATATAAAAGGATGTTCAACATCACTAGCCATCAGAGAGATGCAAATTAAAACCAAAATGAGATACCACTTCACACAGGTGAGAATGCCCATCATTAACAAAATCAACAAACAACAAGTGTTGGTGAGGTTGTGGAGGAAAGGAAACCCTAGGACACTGTTGGTGGGAATGAAGACTGGTGCAGCCACTGTGAGAAACAGTATGGAATTTCCTCAAAATCTAAAGATGGAACTGCCTTTTGATCCAGTGATTCCACTGATGGGATTATACCCTAAGAATCCTGAAACACCAATCCAAAAGAACCTATGCATCCCAGTGCTCATAGCAGCATTATTTACAATAGCCACTTGCTGGAGACAGCCTAAGTACCCATCAGTGAGTGAGTGGATCAAAAAACTGTGGTACATTTACACAATGGAATACTACGCAGCAGAAAGAAAGAACGAAGTCTTACTATTTGCAACAGCATGGGTGGAACTAGAGAATGTCATGCTAAGTAAAATAAGCCAGGCAGTAAAAGACAAATAACATGTGATTTCACCTATAAGTGGAACCTTATCAACAAACAAGTTAAACAGAACCAAAAACATGGAAATAAAGAACAAACTGACAGTAAGGGGGGAGGGAGATAGTTGGGGAAAGAAGGGGAACATGTACAAAGGGCTCATGAACAAGGACAATGGGGTATGGATTGTCTTTGGCAACAGAGGTTGGACAGGGTGAGGAGAGCAATGGGGGGAAATGGGGACAACTGTCACTGAACAACAATAAAATAAATAGATTAAAAAAGTAAGAAGCTGTAGACTGGATAATAAATTAAATGTGGGGAACATGAGCTCAGATCTGTTTGGAAAGATATACTGCCCTGTTGCTTTTCCTCAAATCATTTGGTATATTCCAGAATTATTTCTAACCCAACAGCTTTTAAACCTCTTGAGATTATATGCAATTTTGAGAACTTGCTAAAAAGCTTTGTATTTTTCTCAAATGCTAGTGTGCACATTTCTGAAATGTGTGTGTGTATACACACGCACACATATACATATGTATATATGTTGGCAACCTCCTGCCTGGTTTCAGAAGTTGTAACCCACCCCTATTGCTAAGGCTGAGTGAGTGACCTTGGGACCCTAAGCCACTAAGGAGACAAAGCTTATCTCCGTGGCAGGGGTGCTGCCTCTGCCCCCTTGACTTCACCCTGCCTAGTCCCCAGTGCATGACCAGTAAACCAATGACAGGTAAGATTCCTCAAGGGATGGATGATCTAAGACAGGCACAATCATGGGGGGCTCCCAGGGAAGGACTTGGGGGCTATAGTAAAAAGGGGTGATGGACCCTCACCCCCTCGGCTTTGACATAGCCTGAGTCCTCATTCTGTCTGCAAGAAGTATTCTAATCTCTTGGCTGCCTTACTTCCCCTGCCTGACTTAAGCCTGAAACAATGACAGAGGGTGGTGCAGCCCTCTGCCAGAAAGGGCAGGTTCCCTGGTGGGATCAGGCCAAAGAAAGAATACATAAAATCCTGTGAAACCTGTTTAGCTAAGAATGCTCTCAATTTTCTGATAAAGGTCTAAGCACAAAATGAGTTTGTTTCCCAGTCTGTAGCCCTTTAGCTGACCCTGACTCAGAATAAGCCCTCTAATTCTTTGTATGTTATCTATTGTTTGATCCTTACTCCCTAACAATGATTAATGAGCTTTACCTGTATTCCTGTGCAAACTGAACCCAATAAAAGCCCATTGAGGAAAAGGCTCTTGGCCCTTCTCCTTTAAGAGATCGGCTACCTTTCCACCACAAGTAGATCATGTCTTGGTAGACTTATTCTCATCCATGTCAACCAGGAGGGTCCTACAGGCAGAGCCCCCCCCCACCACATGTATGTACATATATATATTTATTTATCAGAAGCATTCAGGAGCCTCTCCAATGATTTGGGGTTAATCCCATTTTTACCTAATTCAAAATCAGCTTTCCTCATTGGAGTGTCTAGTTCCTTCTGTGGCAGGGCTCTGGTGATCTTGGAAGTTGTTGGTTAACTAGAGATAGTGAGGTGCCTGAGTGAATAGCATCAAAAAGAGAAAAGACATGGAGCACATGGAAAATGGAATTGAGCCATAATCTTTGCATTTCCCACTGAAGCTTTAAATGTATCTGCAGTCTCCATCCACTTTAATTAAATACGTTTCATTTAGAAAAGAAAGAGACTACTTTTTTCTTTATAAAATCCTGATTTTATTACTTCTTGAATATTTTTCTTTTTAAAGAAGAAATACAAACCATATATTACAGGGGCCTCAGATTGACAGCTGAACTTGAATCACACTAGGTAGGATTCAGGTATTTCTGGTCATGGTATGAAGGCCTGTGGGATGGGTGTGACAAGGGTCTGGTGGCAGCAAGGACTAAGAGAGCCCATTTGGAGTGATGTCATCACAAGGAAAAAAGAGTTGGTTTGGGCCACATGCCAGATTTAAGGGTCAAGTGTGATTTTAATACAGTACAGTAACAGCCAATCATTGCCCTGCCACCCCTAGGACTTGTGCCTGACCCAAGTTGAGAGATGATAGTGAATAATATGGTAAAAATTTGATTCACCAAAATCTCTGTAAGGCATTACAACAGATTTTGGTGGTGCCCCAATCCATATACTTATTGTGAACGCCAATGACATCCTGCCTGAACACTTTTTTCAGGAGCAAAGGAAGCAAGCTCAGGCCATGAGCTGGGCAAGCTAGAAAAGCCAGAAAGTTAATACCCATTGAAGCAGCCCTCACTCAGTCAATGACAGAACAGAATTTGGTGAGGAAGCAGCCCTTAGCAGATGATGAATAGCTCCCTCACCCCTTAAGGTGGGACACATCTGAGGCATGTTCTATACTGTTCCCCAAAGTCTTCCAGAAGGCTTGGGCTCAAGGATAGCTGGCTTGATACACACCCTCTGTTAGCTTTCTTCCCATCACTTACTTTTCTTACTTCCTTTCCACTATGTCTGGGATTGCCTCCCAAATACTAAACTGCTTGCACTTACATCCTTGTTTCAGAGGCTGTTTCTGGGGAGAAGCTCAATTCTAAGACAGGCATTGAGTATACAAGGCAGCACAGGTTTGGAGTCAGGCAACCCTGAATTCAGATTCCTTCTCATCAGTGGCAGTGAACAACTTAATTTCTTTAAGACTGTTTCATCTATGAAATGGGGATAATAGTATTGACTTCACCAGGACAGTTTATAAAAAGATGTTGAGAATATATGTGAAGTATTGTGCACTGGGGCTTGTACATAGTAGATGCTTAATAAATATTGATATTATCAATTACATATTTATAATATTGTTAATACAGCATAGTGCACGTTGAAGGCAAAGCTGTTTTCCACACTTGGGGTGACTGTTCAAGGAGGTTTGGAAGATGTGCTGTAGAGGCTGGGTGTCTGATGAGAATATGGAGTTTAGTCACATAAATGACTTAAGAGGAAACACTGCCACAGAAACATTGCTTTTATTATGTTTATGAACTTAATTTGCTTTCTTAGGGTCTTTCATATTGGGGTTGTTCCCTTTGCTCCCCTTCACTCCCCACTCCTAGGCAAGATGATATGTAAATTATCTGATCACAGTGAAAGAAAATTTCTTTCAGCCACACTGAGGCAGGCTGAAGGATTTCACTCATTCTCTCGTCCCAATTAATTAGACTGCCAGGTTCACCGGCAGCGTTTCAGGCTTTTCAAACTGCCTAAGATTCCAGGGTGGGATATGAATGATGCTCCACTCTGGCTAAGCTGGCAGACAGCAGATGATCAGTTGTTGCCATGCCCCTGCAGGTGCAGCCAGATGACCATGGTTGTAGAATATGCTTCAGCTCTTTTCATTGTTTTACTCTAGCTCAAAATCAAGGGCCCATGGTGATATCCTGTCGCAATCTTCTACTTATTTAGACGCTAATAGACAAATTTCTCCCCAATTTAGTAGAGGGATATGTGCATAAAAACATAAGATAACATGATTTTTATACAAAAATAATTTTTAAGAGCGGATAGTATTACAGATAGAAGGGACCCAGCAACATTGACACATGTGGCCTTAAGAACAGTAGCCGCAAGGCCTGTGAATCTCATCTGTTTCACGGGAGAAAGAAAAACCGTTCTGTGACCTTGTCAGCTGGTCTTCAGTTCATGCAGGGGATTTTCCCAAGAGGGTCCCATTTTGTGTGTCTATGGTGTCTGAAAAATCTGTTGATATTAACACTTTAATACTGATCTCTGAGACACTTCATTAGTACCCCTCAGGTCCATTTGCATTGAAGTGATTTAGGTTTATGTCCTAGTGTTAAACTGTGAGCTCCTTGAGGGCAGAATTCAGATAGGATTTATTTGTGTGTGCCCAGAAGCCAGTATAGATCCTGCTTAGGGTTGCCAGGTTTGGTGCGGGGGAAGGAAATATTGTTTCTCCAAAATTCAAATTTAACTGGCATCCTGTATTTTATCTGGCAATGCTATCTGTGGTATATAGCCCATCTCAGTAAATATTGGCAAGTGAGGGAAGGAATGAATGACTAGAATTGTTCCAACAAATGGAGAAATAAACTGGTAAAGACAGGGATTGACCATGTAAAAGACACTCACCTAAGTTATGTCTAACAATCACAGAACATCAAAACTGTGTCTGGTTAACATTCTACCTTTGAAAATCTGACAGTCTGGTTTTGACTTGAGAGGCATTTTCTATCCACACCTCTTCAGTCACTTGCACTTAGTATCTGTGTGGGAAGAATACTAATCTTCTATTAAGGTGTTTTGTTCCAATAATTTTGCATCTTAATTCCACACATCTCTGATTTCATGGCTGCCTAATTGTTTATTAGTTCGTACCAGTTGTACAAGAAAATGGACATTGGATGGTGTATGGGGTTCAGTTATTCGGAAGCACAACCATCTCTGTATCTTCCTTTAAAATCCCAAAAATGTACTTTCACTCCAGCCGAACCCTGGGGTTTTGGGTAAAGTCATCCACTTTGATTAAGCCATCAGGACCAATTCTGTTTGGGAGAGATATATGCCTGGGGTTAGTTCCTTTAGCAATTATTCTTAAGAAAGACTTTGTAAACTCTCTGGGTGAATTCTGCTGTGGCTCCCACCCTCATCACTCACTTTTTCTCTGGACTCTTGACTGTCTGCTCCTCCTCCTCCACTCCTACCCCACTGATGCAACCTGAACACGAGCCAGCATAACCAGGAGGGACTGCTAAGACACAGATGCTTGGGCCTGCAACTCCCAAGTTTCTAATTAGGCAGGTTAAGGGTGTAGCCTGAGGAAATGAATTTCTAACAGGTTTCCCAGTGATGCCCTGCTGCTGGTCTTTGCAACACGCAGAATCACTGTCCTATACAATTCCCTTTCCTTCTCCCCAGCTCTTTCGGATCCTTATCTCTTGTTCTGCATAATATATCTCTGTTCCCAGAGCAGTATAATACAGTAAACTCAGTTTGCCTTGGCTTGCTAGGTTTATTTTCCTCCTCCTCTTTCCCCTTCAGTTGGTAAACGTTTACTTACACTTCCTGTTCAATGTAGGCCAGCATTCGGCTGACGTGTGATGCAGAGATCTCTCCGTCCACCTCAGCAATGTATGTGTAGAGAAACTGGAAGGTGCTGAAAGGGATCCGGGCAGGTCCACTATCATGGTCAGATGATAAAACTTCACATGCTATCTTGAGAGTTTTGGAAATGGTCTATAAAGCCATAAGATTAAATTAGGAGACAGTCACTATTCCAGGCTAGGTTCCTAAGACCAGTTTAGATATGAGAAAGGAAACAAAAAAAATTTGCTCTCATAAAATGAAGGGGGAATAGTATAATATTCTGGCAAGTTTTAATTTTTTGTACCCAAATGTTATTTAATTCAATCAGATAATCTTGGTCTACTGGGTATCTTCTTCTTTTTTTTTTTTTTCCTTTTCTTTCTTTGTTGGAGAGATACTGTCAAGAAATTAAATTTATAAACTGCTCAATACTTTAAAATATTTATTATTTTAATCAGAACAAACTTACTCAACAAGAATTGGATTTGCATTCTACAAAATTAAAATGATTTATTATTCTTATTGTTCTCCCATCTTATCTCCAAGGGGATGAAGTGATTAGTGTAACAAGATACTTGGGGCTAATGCCACTTGGGGGGAGAGTAGACAGAGGGTAATACCCCTGGGGAGATAAGAGTAGCAGATTCAGGAAAAGTGACACTGAGCATCACAATGAGCCTAGTTCTTCTAAAACATGTGGATCTATATAATCAGAACTACCCAGTACATTATATGACACTGACCTTGTAGCTGCTGGGAAAAATTAGGAGATGATGAATGCTAGAAGTTTTAATGGAAGGGTTGCTACAGAAGCAAATATTCCTTACAATGAAACTTGGACATTAAAGTATCATGTTCAGAACTGAAGTTTTGCTTATCTTTGTCTTTAAATAAAAACTACATTTTAAATAGTGAAAGAGTTGTGAAATGATGGGATAAAGTAAAGAAACGATTCAAAGAAAGGTTTGTTTAGCTCTGAAGTGGCAAAAACAGGTCAGCATATATACTACGGTGTTTTATGAAAACAGATGACAAGCAGCTTCTCCTCACACACTCTGCAGGGACCAGTGAAAAGTTAGTCCTAAGTGGTGACCTGGGAGAAAGGAGCAGCAGCTGCTGGACATCCCCAAATGGCCAGTGCTGTTCTTCGTTTGCAGTTTCTGTTTGCTGTTGTGCTCTCTTCCTCTCCCTGAATGTTATGAATGTCTACATGGTGTGTCTTTAACTGTGGTGTGTGCTACCCAGGGATGTAGGTCTGTATGTGAAGTGTATGAAGATGCCGAATCAACTTGACCCAGCTTCCTAGGGACACAGTTTTACCTGATGGCAGATAATTTAGACATTTTTTGCATTAATAAATTATAATTGATTTAATATTTAAATATTTTTACATTTACAAACATTGCTATTTTATGAAATAGAATCTTCAGTGTCTATGAGGTTTAAAATGATATACTACTTGATGTCAAAGAAATTTTAGGTTTTCAGCAAGCCGCTTTTCATTTACTTTTTCTCGCCCTTAGGAGTCTTCTCCTAGAAATTGCTGCGAAGCACAGACTGAGGCAGTGTGCCAGGCGTTACCATGGAGGAGGATGGGAGGCCAGGCATACAAGAAGCTGGGAAATAGGCTGTGAGGATGGAGAACATGCATGTAAGATGAGGTCAGCATGACAATGGTTTTGGGTAGATTTGCAAGCATGTGTGAACTGACCTGCTTAATTTCCATCCATAGTTCATTCTCTCTGCTTTTCTTAAAACAACAGCAAACCCTACTCCCATACTGCCTTTGTCCTGTTGTCCTCTTCCTACAGTTTCATCCAAATTGAGGTGTTGTTATGATATGAATTGTGTCTGCCCAAAGCTCATATGTTGAAGCCCCAACCCATATTTGGAGATAAAGCCTTTGAAGGGTAATTTAAGTTAAAATGAAGTCATTAGAGTGGGCCTTAATCCAGTAAGTCTGGTCTCCTTATAAGAAGAGGAAATTAGTGGGGGGCGGGGGAGAGAGTGAGGGGGGAGAGAGAGAGAAGATACATACATGCACACAGAAACAACCATGTAAAGAAAGAAGGAGGTGTTGGCCATTTACAAACCAAAGGAGACTGTCCTCAGACAGAGATACCTCGATCTCAGATTTCCAGCCTCCAAAACTGTGAGGAAATACATTTTCATTGTAAGCCTCCCAGTCTGTAGTACTTTGTTACGGCTGCCCTAGCAAACTAGTACAGATGTTTTCTACCCCAAACATCTTTTACTGATCATTTAAACAACCTTCAAATTCTGTTGCCTTCGTAAGATTTTAAAATATTTTAAAAGATTTAATAAATGAATGAATAGATAAAGAATTCTCTTGCCTGGAGCTTTTTGGTAAACTTAAATAAATTTAAAGTAAACAGAAATCTGCATTCTGATGCACAAGATATTTTGGTCAGATAGGCATTCACTTCACAGAGACAGCCTTTCAGCATCTTATGAGCCTCATTTTCAAACTTAGAGGTGAAAGGCTCAGAAAGTGAATTATTTGCTAATAAAATATGTCATTCTTCCCAGTGAACACAATTACAGATCTCTTTATATAATTGGTCTCAGTGGAACAGGGGGAGCTAAAGGCTATTCTAGAAGAAGGGTATGCTGAAAGGGAAGAGATCATGGTTGGCTGGTGAGTTGGCAAAGAAAGGAAGGATTTCCGAGCTTGCCTCTAAAGATATATGGATTAACTAGAATGCAAACCCTCCTGTAGCTGGCAACATCCTGACCACTCCCACATTTAAGTTCCCTACAGTAGTCTAACATGTAACAAATGGGTATAACAGTATTGGTTCCTGGATTCACACAGCACCCTTTATTTACAGACTAGACCTTCAGGCTGACTTCACTTCTGGGTGTTCTTTGACATGGAAATGATGAGGGGCAAGGTCATCCACCTGTGGACCTCTCAGAATTGGAGGGGATCCATTCTTATCCAGAGTCAGGCCTGAGGGTGTCTCAGTGGAAGCAGAAAAAGGGGAATAGAATTACAGAATGTTAGAGATGAAAGAACATCTAATTTAACCTCATCATTTGAGCAGGGAGGTAGAAAGATACAACTCACTTCGTGGCTTCCCCTCTGCAGTTTGGAAGGCAGCCACATTAAAGTAAACCTAGCAGCTGCACAGTGAGCTAAGCAGAGAGAGGGTTGGAGTGTGGCTTTCCAAAGTCAGCCTTGGTGACTGTGAGGTATGTGGACAAGGAGAGGATGCAGACCTCTCACAAGGTGGCTGAGGGGCTTTGAAGTGACCACTGAAAGCAGGGAGGAGATGAGGGAAATCTGGAAGACAGTCAAGGAGCCCTGAGCACCAGCAACAATGAGCCCATGGGGACTATTGTACCACAAGAAAAGAGAGACCAAAGGCATAAGTTGCAAACAGCTAGTAACCACAAAGATAAGTATTTACTTGCAGGCAGATCAGAGGTGCCAGAGAGGACCACGGGTTGTGGGAAACCTTTCCCTTGGGTGTTCTAAGGTCCTAGAGTCACCCCTTTCCTAATATCCTAATACACTCAAATGCCATCTTTTATTTTTAGTCAATTGATTTAAAATGTTTTTCAATTACAGCTGATATTCAATATTATATTAATTTCAGGTGTGCAACATAGTGGTTAGATACTTGTATAACTTATGGAGTGATCCCCTGATAAGTGCAATACCCCGCCTGACACCATGCATAGTTATTACAATATTCTTGACTGTATTCCCTGTGGTGAACTTTACATCCCTGTGACTATTAACTGCCGATTTTCAGCTGCCATCTTGAAGAGAGGAGCAGTGAGGAGACACCTGAAAGACTGGACAATTTACCTTAAAGCTGTTTCAGGAATTGCATCAGACAAAAAATTCTGTATTGGATTGAATCTACTTACTTTCTTACTCTGCTCTTTGTGGGTGGGGTAGATCAGGAAAATCAGAATTAGCTATAGATAAAATAAAAATAATTGCCCCTACCCTCCTGACATCTCTGAATGTGGTATATATTTGTGACCCTATGAGACTTCAGTGAAACTGTCCATTTTTCATTTTCCCTTCCGTGATTTCCCCAATCCTTGGGGGGCTATTTCCACAGAAGTGTGATTATGCTGAATGGCAACTTACCTGCCCCTCTGCTGCACTTCCCTCTTCTCTCTGAAGGAGAGTGTTTATTTGTTATATAATGTTGCCACAAAGAACAACAGAGACAAAAACAAACAAACAAACCACAAATGGCCTCGTCTCTCCTCCTCTCTAAAGAAATGAATATGATAAAAGTTTCAGGGGAAACCCATTTTCCCAGAAACAAAAAGCTCCAATGTGTATTTCAAGCATATTTGAGAAGAAAGAATAAGATCATGATTAAATATGTTCAATGATTTAAACTATACCTTTTCGTACCATTTGGTTTTGGCAGAGGTGATAATTTTCCCATTAACTTTTAAACTTGTATGTATTTCAGGGATTTTTTTTTAAAAAAACCATGTTTCTGATGAATTCTCATTTAAGTTATAGAAGTATCTTTTCCTTTAAAACAGTAAGATGACTTCCAACTGTAAACCCAGTCGGATTTGGAAAAGGCATACGTCTGTATGAGCGTACTGCTTCCACGGTGGGGTCATGACGGTAAGTCTAGACACAGCCTCCTTTCTCCTTTCTGGCTCTCTTATCTCTGATGTTTTATCCAATTATGCTTATGGAGTAGTTTTATATAAAGCTGTAACTCTTTTTTAAAATCTTCCCATTGGTATAGTCTCCAGGTATCTGGAATCCAGGTATAAGCAAATCTTATTCCACAGCTGGGTCTTGGTTATCTCAGGGAACATGAATGGAGGGAGTAAAGTGGGCATGGAAATAAATTTCAGTGCAATGATTGCAAATCATAAATAATCCAAAAGCCACATTTTAGTCAACCTCTCCCCAGAGCCTGATGACAGCTTTCTTTTCTCTTTTCTCCTAACCCTGGCTTCTGGCTGATGAGCTGAGAAACTGATTCTTATAGGAGCAGGGGTGGATAAGAAGAGGCACAGCCCTGGAGAGTTGACTGTGTACATAGATGCACTGCCCTTCCAGGCCCAAAGAGAGACTTCCCCTTAGGGACAAAAAGCATTAAAGCTAACTTACAACACCAAGAGAGCTGCAAGCAAGGGCTAAAAACTTCAGCCACTCAATCTCCTCCGTGAAGCGGCCCACATTTACCACACTATTTAACAGCTCTGGTGGGAGACTCAGCACCTTCCACATCTGGGCCAGCTCATTGACATGGATAATCAGTCTGCCGGCAACCTGCAGGGTAGTAGATAGACACAAGACAGAGAATGAGCGACAGGATAAAAGCACACCCTGAGCAATGCCTGCCCAGGAAAGGCCCTGTATTCTCCCAGTATCTAGAAAGAGATGGGGGTGTCAGGGGATAAAGGGGGCTCTGATTGGCAGCCACCTTGGAAAGGGTAGAGAAATATTCAGCCAATGAAGAATATGCTAATATATAATTTAATCATTTTAACTTCAAATGTCAGAATTATGATAAAAATGTACACTTATACTGTGTTTTTTTCTGATGCTTTTATTATCTGCTGCTTCATTCCTAGGTGGTTCCTATAAGGCAGATAGGGCAGCCTGAAATGAAACCAAGAGGCAGAGGACTGTTTGAGACCAAAATTTGTGGTGCAACTAGAACTAGGTTTTAAATCTCTTGCCTCTAGACTTCATTCAGGTTCTTGTGCTAGACCTCACATGCACCCCTCATCCTTTCCCAGGAACAACATAGGGTCTATGTCTGGATGCTTCATGTTGCTTGGCCCCTGTTACCTCAGATCTCTGCCATGGTACTGGGTGGTTAAGAGGAAAAGGGAACAAATGGCCAGCTGTTGGCCAACAACTCGGTAAGGGCACAGATGCCCCAGTGAAGCATGACTACACCTTCCCAGGCCCTCTGATTCTAGCAAAATGCTAAGCCTCTGGCTAAGTCAGTCCTGAATCACCCCGAACTGCTCTGTCCTGGATTCTAAAGCAGGGTCTCATGGTGCTAAACCATATTTCCTCATCCATTCTGCAGGCAGCCCCCAGGAGGATGTGGCAATGGAGAGAGCCAGAGTTATCCTGAAAATTCGGCTCTGTCCATCCACACCTGGAATAACCAGGGAACTGCAATATGCCCCTCCCCAAACTGTGATCTTGATCAGTAAGGGAGACACTGTCAAGTGATGTGGACTTGCAAAACACTTTCTAGACAGAAGGGATTAGCATTTCATGGAGTCCCTGGACATTCTGTTCGCTTCAAGGAAATCTGGGATGATCCCACTGACAGCTCAGCTTACTGCCCATTTCAGTATCACTCCTATTTCCCTCAGGGAAGAGTTATTTGCATTGCATTGTTTAGTGAACTTCAGGATGATCCTAAGTGGCCAGCTGGCTTTTCAGGGGGATGGTGGGCTTTTGTCTGTACCTGCTGGCCTCTACATTGTACCCCCATTTCTGCTCAGTGCTGCAGTATGACCCTTACCCTAGAATGGAGGATCTTCAACAGCTCAGGTGTAAGCTCTGCAAAGTTAGATGAAGCAAATGGCTCGGACCGATCTCTCACTGGAGGAATGTCTCCGCGGCTCATAGCTTCAAAATAACTAAGAAAAAAGATTCTTCATTGACAGCACATATGCAAGGAAATTCTTGCTTGTAAGGAATTAAATATACAGGTCTGTCCAGAAGGTATCCAGCCATGTAATATGAAAAATAGAGACATTTATTGAAGAAGATACAAGAAACATTGTATACTGGACAATGACATCTCAGTCCCCTTCAAAGTAGGCACCTTGGGACATCACACATTTCTCCCAATCACCATCAGCTGCCCTGTCATATTTTCCTGAGTCTCATCGATGGTCTGAAATCTCTTCCCTTTCAAAGGTGATTTTAGTTTTGAGAAAATCCAGAAGTCACAAGGTGCCAAATCTGGGCTGTAGGGGGGCTGAGTCACCTGGCTGATTTGATGTTTTGCCAAAAAACTCTGCATGAAGCGTGATGCATGAGCAGGCATGTTGTCATAATGAAGCTGCCAGTCACCAGTTGCCCATAGCTGTGGCCTTCTGAATCATCCAAATAGCTTCCATGGAGTAATGTTCAGGCTTAATGCAAAATTTGATGCAGATTCATTGCTCTACTCACTCATTCTGAATGTGATGGCCACACAGTACACATGCTCACCCAACAATGTCTACCACCCCTGCTTACAAGTACAGTGAAGTTGTCATTGTTCACGCATGCACATTCTAGTCCACTCTCCTTGGCTGTCAGGTTACATCGATGTCACATAATCAGCTCTCATTCTATTAACAATGGCTGAACTTTTCCTGGACAGACTTCATATAGTTTGTCTTGGAAATACTTTGTGGAGTTCTATGCTCTAAAATGCTGCAGGTCTGTACGTCACATGAAACCATCTGCTAAGAGCTTTTCAGTGTCTGAATGGATGGAGAGTGCTGTTAGGTCATGCTCTCCTTTTTCACTGCAGTTGAACTACAGACTAACTCTTCTTGGATAGCTAAAAAATTTATAGCACACGATACAATGTAGGAGCAAGCAAGATATAAGAATGGAGTGTTTTCTTACATAAATGTCAGGGATAATACCAAGAAATGTCATTTTTCTTGGTATAAAATAGCAGCACAAGAACAACAAAATGAGGTTTTAAACTATTGCATAATATGAAACAGTGTGCCTGAGATGCCAAAAGAAATCAGTCTTCTGACACTGAAGTTCAAGCTTAGAGGGAATGCAAAAAATTTAGAATGCAGAACTAAACAGGCCTCATTACAGCAAAGCAACCCCATTTCTGTCTCTTTTTATGAGCAATCACTGCCTTATTTTCATTCTGTTTATAAAAAGCTGCATCGTGGCCCAGTCCAGGAACATGAGCAGAGTGTCCCAGAGCCTCTGGAAGGCTCCTCTTAGATTGCATTGTGTGCCTTCTCCAGGTGTCCACACCTCTTTCCCACCACCTGCTCAGTCCACCTACTCAACCTCACCTTCTCCCTTCCCCCAGCCCACCAGCTCGGATCAACGACCTCTCTTACTCCCCTTTCCCACTGGATCGCTACTACGGTGGAGGCCATCGAACAGCAAAAACAGCCTGAAAATCATCTGGGAGGTCTGGTTAGCTCCCAACTCCTGCCCCAAGTCCCAGTTCCCCAGTTTCCAGGAGGCACTTTGTCTAAAAAGCAATTTCAAAGCTGAGAGGCTTTCTGTACAAAGCTGTTTCAATCTGGCCAGCAGCTATTGTGTAAACACCTTCCATTGAGCAGCCTCTGGGGGTCCCTCCTGACAGAGGGCACCTGCATTTGAGGCACACTGTTTTCAGCCAGGCCAGGTGCTCTCCAGTCCTCATCACTCTGTTTTGCCTAATTTCTCCAGAATGTAATGTGTACTGTGTGGACAAGTCAGTTCAAAGAAACATGAAAGAGAATAGCAATTTCCCCAATGACAAAATACAAAAGGTCACTGGTTGGGCAAGATCAAGTTTTAACAGCAATGGAGGAAGGAGTCTCATGAAAGGAGTGAACCAGCTTGGACTAGTCCCACAAGTAATTCACCCTGTGAGCTGATCACAACCCTCCTCTAGGTGCACTGCTGTCACCTAGTGGTGACTCCAGAGACTGAGGCCAGGCTTTATGGGGGCAAAGCCCTGCCAAGTTCCAGGATTCTGAACTTTTCTTTCCCCTGGGACAGTGGGCTGAGGTGCAGGGATGGGTGGAGCGTGTGTGTCCTGATGTGAGGTGATAATCTGACTTACTGATCGCCCTGGGACACTTTGCCTATTGCCCTGGCGTCCTATTGCTCAGTCTGGTTTGCTTAAGGGCATCTCATCTCCACCCAATTTGATGGATTTATGTATAGAGTTTAACGCATCAAAGAAATAAGAGAATTGAACATCACAAAGATTACGCTAATCAGTCCCAACTCCCAGAGTGGAGCGATGACAACCTACTCACAGTCTTCCAAGACCTTCCCTCCTCCAGCCCCTATCTCCACCTCCAATGGAAACCAGGGCTGGAGGTGAGAAAGGAGTACATACTCAGCAGCCCACTGGATGAGATCCTGTGGCTGGGTCCGAATGGCGGCTTTGGTAAATTGCTTCAGCAATTCAGGCAGCTCCGGGGGAATGCATATTTGTTTATCCGTCTGAGGCATTGATTGGTTGGCCTATTGGCAAAGAAAAAAATAAGTAAAATGGGAAACTTTGAATCATAAAGTGACAGGAATCCTGGACAGGAGGGTACACAGCCTCTTTGATACTCTCAGCACTGGGGTAGGGAACTCCCCAGACAGATGCATTCTGTTGTTCCACAGCTCTGAAGTTAGAATGTGGTTTTACTAATCCTTGCTTTTTGTTGGAAAAAATTCTGTCCTTTAACATTAAAGAACATATAGAATACTCTTTCATTTAAAAAGTAGAGATCAACAAGAAATAAGCAAAAAAAATCTTCTAGTGTTATCAGCCCAAATATTGGGCATCTCCTTCCAGAATATTATCAATGTAAATATTTGTTTGTATATATCAAAATAGGGTCATACAAAACAGCTTATTAACTCCACAGCATATCATGAACAACTTCCATGTGGTGCAACTCTTATTGGCCAAAAAAGAGTGGAGCAAAATTTATTCTGTGAATCCTCTATTATTTGGCATTAGGTTATTTACAAATAAAAATAAGCATTAGGTAGTCATTTGATGAACATCTCTCTTTACATCTATATGTACTTATCTACTCTAATTGTAAAAGAGAAAACTTGTACATTTCACTCAAAAAGTTCCAGGACATGTTGCAACAAAATATGAAAATCCATACATATTCTATGCACAAACAACAGATTAAAAGATTTTGTCTGCATTTAGTATAGAAAGAGTCTAAATATTGTGAAAAGCCCTCCCTCAAAAATCACCTAGATGTAGACAAATCCCAGCAAACAATACCTTTCAAATTGCCTTGTTAAGTTGCAAGAAAATGAGGGAAATCAGCAATTGCTCAAATAAAGTGAGTAAAGTAGAAACAGAATGGTAAGCAAATGACAAAATTAGGAGCAAGTGTTGATGCCAGGAACTTGAACCTTTCAGACAAATGGCCAGGCAAGTTGGGAACACACCAGATCTGGGACCCCCAAAATGTAAGCCGCTGAACTGAAGGACTCTCATACCACTGTCCTCCCCCCACTTTGAGACCCTCCAAGTTCACACACCCTTGTGTGAAAAGGTGGGACTGAAAATATCTGCCTATTGGCAGGGGGAAGTAACATAGAAATCTGACTCCATTGTTGCTTCTTTTGGGGGGCGAGACAGTCTCCTACAAATCTATAGCCACAAACTAGGTCTACAGTTTAAATTTATACTACCCATCAGCCCTGGCTTGTGCAGCTCAGTGGATTGAGCATGGGCCTGTGAATCAAACAGTTACTGGTTTGATTCCCAGTCAGGGCACATGCCAGGGTTGCATGCCAGGTCGCCAGTAGGGGGTGCACAAGAGGTAACCACACACTGATGTTTCTCTCTCTCTCTTTCTCCCTCCCTTCCCCTCTCTCTAAAAATAAATAAATAAAATCTAAAAAAAAAAAAATTACACCACCTACCAGCCTGGTTGGAAAATCCAAGACAAAAAATTAAAGAAGCCTCAGTTTACTGGTACTCCATTATCTTTTACTTTATGTTCTTTTATTTGGAGGAAGAGGAGCATAAAGATATTAATTTTAGACTTTAAAAAATCAAGTATGCACAGTAAAATTTCAAGGGTAATTACTATAAAAGTAATATCATCACCAAACTAGCAAAGAATAGATAAGGAATTAGGAACAACAATAACAAAACAAAACAATGTGATCAATCAAAAAGAAGAAAGAAAGGAGAGGGAAAGTGGATAAATAACATGATAGAAAAGAATCCATATATATCAGTAATAAGGAAGGAAGGAAGGTAGGAAGGAAGGAAGGAAGGAAGGAAGGAAGGAAAAGGAAAAGGAAAAGGAAAAGGAAAGAAAGGAAAGGAAAGGAAAGGAAAGGAAAGGAAAGAAGGAAAGGAAAGGAAAGGATAAAAAGAAACAGTGATACAGAAATTACCAGAGTGTATTTTTTAAAAATTCAGCTACGGGCACATCTGAAATGATGGAAGGACATGGAAAGACTGTAGGTAAAAGGACATATGATTAAATAGGCAAATGATAACCAAGTAAAGTTAATATAGACATGTCAATACCAGAGAAAAGAGACTTGAAAGCAAAAGGCATTATTAGGAATTAAGAGTCACTACATAATGACGAAAGCTTCAGTTGGTGGAGAGGACAGCTAAGACATCACCATGCATGAATGTTGCGATGCTGGCTGGAAAGGCAATATACTGCTTAGGGTTGCACACATTTGTCACAATATTATAATAAAGAGCAACAAATGATAAAACACAAACTCAGAATGGCTGTCATCTGTGTCAGGGAAGGAGAGGGATGTCATCAGGAAGATGCAAAAGGGGTCCCAACACTATTAGTGATGTTCTATGTTTTAAGCTCCATGGTGGCTGCCTACATGTTTGTTTCATTACTTTTATGCCTATGTTTACATTATGCATTTTATTTTGCATGTATAAAATATTTCATAATTTAAAAAGTTACTAATACAAGTTGATTGTCTCTGGTAAGTTTTCAATACATTTTATTTAGCAAAGGCCATTGTCTTATTTTGTTCACATTGTCTGCAAATGTGTTTATTTTTTAAATCATGGTAAAATCTACATAGCATGAAGTTTATAGCTTTAACCATTGTTAAGTGTCCAGTGGCATTGAGTACATTCACATTGTTGTGCAACCATTACCACCATCCGTCTCCAGAACTTTTTCATTTTCACAAACTGAAAACTCTTTATCCATTAAATAATAATTCTCTATTTCCTCTCCCCTGAAATCCTGGCAATCACCATTCTGTTTTCTGTCTTTATGAACTTGACTACCCTAGGTACCCCATGCAAGTGGAATTGTAAAATACTTGTTCTTTTGTATCTGGATTACTTCACATAGCATAATGTACTCAGGGTCCATCTATGCTGTAGCATGAGTCAGAATTTCCTTTCCTTTTAAAGCTGAATAATATCACATGGTATGTATACACCACATTTTGTTTATACCTTCATCTGTTGTTGAACATTTGGGTTATTTCAATCTTCTTGCTATTGTGAATATTGCTGCTGTGAACATGGGTATACAAATACCTCTTTGGGTTCTTGCTTTTAATTCTTTTGGGTAATATACTCAGAAGTCGGATCAGATGGCAATTCTAATTTTAATTTTTGGAAGACCTGTCGTACTGTTTTTCACAAGGGGTTCACCCTTTAACTGGTCACATATATTTTGACGGGTCTTTCAGTTGTGCAGTTCTTTGATTTCTATTCTGAAGGCACCGATGGCCTCATGTAAATGAAAAAAAGGCCCAACCCTAATGAAATAGGCTTCTATGACAACACTAATACTGATTACCCTTGCTCACCATAGACTAGACAAACAAAATCTTTACTTCACCCCATTACCTCTCTAGAAACCGTTCTGTGGTCTCTCATCATGTTTGGCTAAGGAATCCCTACCCATGTAAATTCTCCACACCTATTTATTGTCCTTTCTCAATGTTCAGTTCTTCTTTAATCTCTTACAACTTTTTCTGCTCTCACCATTCTATTGTTTCCTTAAAAGTCACCAATTATATCTGTTAACTTCTGATCTGTGCCAGATACCGTGTTAAGTATTTTGTATACATATTCTCACTTAACCCTTAAAATATCCTTATGAGGTAGATTATATTATCAGCATTTTACAAGTGATAAACTAAAAGAGAGAAAAAACTTTTGAAATGACATGTAACTAATAAGGGACAGAGGTAGGATTTGAACACCCAGTCAGAGGTGGGTAGTAGCCTGTTCAACATGACTGTCCTGTCCCTCTTGAGGCTTTCTTTTTATTTGATGGTAAACACCATTCTTGCTTTTCTATTTTCCTCATCTCCTCTGTCACCATAACTTTTCTTCCTCCTTCCTCCTGCTCAACCAGAGTTCACAACCTTCTTGAAGTTGTCTTTCTGCTGCCCTTCTTGGAGAGCTCGCATCTTCTCATGGCTTCATCTCCCACAAAACTGTGCTGACCTCTCACTTATGCTTCCACTCCACACTTCCTCCTACCCCAAGGACACATCTCCACAAAAATTCAATCTCCCTCTCCCAGTTGAGTCTCAAATTTGTTTCTGAACACACTGTCACCATTTGCTCAGTCATTTGGCACCGAAGCCCTAGGGCCATCCATTCTCTTCAATCTGTTGAATCTGTCACTAAATCCCATTGATATTTCTTTGAATCTGTCACTAAATCCCATTGATATTTCCTTTGAAATATCCTCCTTTCTCCAGTTCCACTCCTTTTACTTTGATTCAGCTCCTCACCACCTATTGTGCAGCCTCTTAGCTGGTATCCTTGTCTCCAGTCATTCTCTGGTCTATTCCGGTCACTGTGTCTCGATATATCTTCTATGCCATTGTTAATAGGTTAGAGAGCCCTCTCTAAGGCAATTATATACTGACTTTCAAGGTTTTCCATGATTTCATACATATGATTTTCAATTATAAATTTTCTGCTAGCACTTACACAAATTTCCAACACAAAGTTTACTGTGGCCTCTTTCTGAGAAATTATCCATTCAAAGGTTAATACTTTCTCTTCCATTGTTAACAATCATTCTTCTCTCTTTTCCTCAGGATGTTGCTAATTTTGGTTTCCTCTTCCTTTTCATCTATTCAAACCCTACACACCCTCAAGGTTTGTCTTGAGTCCATACTGCGCCACAGGCCCTCCTAGGAGACTTGAGTATGATCAAATATTATTTGTGATACATTCTACCTTTTACAGATTTCTAAAGCTGAGCTTCCCACAAATGGTCATGGCAGAATAGGTTAGAGGTGTGCCCCAGAGAATGGTGGTTGTACACATTTTTATAGTGATACAAAATTTACAACCATTTTACAACCATTCACAAATTAAAATAATTGAAAGTACACTTGGATACTGTTTGGATCAGTCAGTAAACTTCCAGATTTCAGTAATTATTGTTTGTGTTCTTAAGGTTTTATGCAAAGCACCCACCATTAGAGCTGCTTATAGAGGATTTTCCCCTTTAACCATCATGTTAAAACCATAATTCTGATTATTGCTTTAATTGAAATGTATTATCAGTTATAATCTTTTGTGAATATGTGTTCCTTTTTTAAAAAAGATTTTATTTTTAGAGAGAGGGAAAAGAAGAGAAAAAGAAAAGGAAAGAAATATCGATGTATGAGAGAAACATTCATTAGCTGTCTCTTGCAGGCCCCCCACTGGAGACCTCGCCCACACCCAGGCATGTGCCCTGGACAGGAAATTCAACCAGCAACCTTTCTTGGTTTGTAGGTTGGCGCTCAACCCACTGAGCCACGCCAGCCAGGGCATGAATAGAGCTGCTGCAACCTATTATTTTCTAGCTGGAGGTACAGATACTTTTTTTTTGTTTGTTTTGTTTTGCTTTAGGATTTAACTAGCGCTTTATGGTGATGACTCCCAAACTCCAGTTGTAAACTCTCAACCATACACAGTCATACCCACCAGCCACCCACTGTATAGTTCCCCTGTCCCATAAAAGCATCCAAAACAAACATCTTGTACTCTTTCAATTGCATTAGTCTGATATATCATATCCATTTTTGATTCATCCTTCTCTTCCATTCCTCCCTTCAGTCCTGATGAACTTAAAAAAAAAAAATCTGTCAGGAAAAGAAAAAGGAACACCTTTTCTTTTTTAAAAAAAGAAGGGGCTTAAGTTGACTTACAATATAGTTCAGTATCTTCAATTTACAAATGATGGAATTGATGTACAAATAAGTGAAGTGTTTGGCACAAAATAACAGTTTCTGTTGGAGTTTAATCAAGAATTCAGGTCTACCTCATTGCTCTTTCCATACTATACCATACTGCCCCTCTCTGAATAAGGCAATTACACATCTTTTTTTCTTACCAGAATGATGCCCTATCTGACTTATCAGCTCTCCACAATTTGTCTTACTCATATTATCTTGCCTCTCCAACTTTATTTCACAGAAGTCTGGATCTTTTTCTATCTTGAGCCAGCCCGTGATCAAGCCAACCCAGATGTGGATGCCAACAACAAAATTGCTAAAAGTAGTCCTAACTGACCTTGTCCCTCCATCCCTCTTCTTGAGTAGAGCTTTTGGCTCTGTTGTTAGTAAATTTCCCAAAGTTGCTTGAATATCATGCTAGTACCACCTCTTGGAAGTTATGAGTTCTACATTTACTATTTAACAAGTGAACCTCTTTTGATTTATCTTCACTTAGCCATACTTATATTTCAAAGATTTCCCCTACATTCACGTCATGATCCACAAATCCAAGGCTACCATTTACAGACTGCCATGTTAACCGTGCTTCCTAAAGCTGTGTCACATGTCCCCTGATTTGGGAATCTGGTCTACAAATCTGGGGTCACCTCAACCTTGTCTTTCATAAGTGCATGCCAGTCATTTTTCAGAGTAAAGTGTCAGAATACTCCCACATCATTTTCATACATTTTGCTCAGCCTCTCTACTTCTGATTTCGTTGCAATTTTTCCATGATCTAAGGACTCAATGTATAAAAGGGCTCTGAAGGGTGAATGTACCTGAGTTTTTAATATGAGATCAAGGCTATGTTTCTGTGCTATTTCTGTTACCATTCCTGATGATGTTCAACATTGACTTGTCTTTTCCAATAGATCCCATATGGTAGATTAAGTTGTACTTAAGAAGCCCTCTTGACTATAAGGCAGGAGACCTGGATTCTGGTCCTGGGCCTATCTCTTATTCATTATGTGATCTTGGGCAAATAATCTAACAACACTTATATGTCAGGAATAGTGCTGAATGCTGGGATATAGAAATACATGAGTCACACAACCCACCCTCAGACAGCTCCCAGGCTACTGGAAGAGACTGACAGAAAAAAAATCAGTGATTAGAGTTTACTAATAAGTATCAACAAGTCTGCACTAGGTATAGGTGACCAGAATCTCCTAGGTTAGAAGGAATCTAACTTAGCTAAAGGTAAAAGGAGATCAGAAAGTACTTCCCAAAGGGTTATAATGTTTGAACAGAGACTTGAGGAAGGCTGATTTGTTCATTGCTATATTCTCAGCCCCCAGAGCAGTGCCAGGTACAGAGCAGGTACTTAATAAGCATCTGTCTACTGATGAGAGCAAGGAGGGAATTCTTTGTGGCCAAGACGACTTAGACAAAGGTGTGGAGGTATCAGAGAACATGGTGAATTCAGGGAACTATGGTTAATTATGGAGGGTAGAGTGGACAAAAGGAGAGTATTTGGGCCTAAGCCTAAAAACACAGCCCAAGTTCAGAATATAAAAGGCCTGCTATGCCAAGGTAAGGCTTTTGAACTTTATATTAAGTGCAATAGGGAGCCACCAGAAAATTTAAGCACTGTAGTCATAAAATCAGATTTTGGATTTACCTTGATGCTCCAGTTATCAATTTATGCCTTTTCTCCAAAGGCACTTCACCCTCAGCAAAACAGAACTAGACCCTTAAAATATTTCCCATTTTGCCAGTGGGCATAATGTTCAGCTTCCTCAGGAGAGGGTGCTAGAAGGATGCTGGAAGAGGAAGGGGTTTGTCTGTGGGTTCACGGATGTACTCCTTTTGTTAGGCCCAGGAACATGCAATTTCTCCAGTGCTAGGACCCTGCAGTGCACAGTTTCTCCAGTATCTGCAGTATGTGATCTCTCCAGTGCCTGACTGCTGTACTGTACAGTCACCAGCAGTTCCCAGCTTCCCCAGCTCCTCTCTTGGGAAGCTTTGTAGGAGAGTGAAGCCAGTGAGTCGTACCCTTTTCATGAATGGCTTCTCTAGCGCCCCAGAGAGATTTTTGCCTCCTTGGCACCTCAGCAATTGTTCTGCCACCCAATGAGATGTGGTCATACCCTCTGCAACAAGGTCTTAGAAGGTTGTCTCTTTGGGGGGTGATCTGTCTCAAGGGTTGTGGTTGCTCCTTATATCTATGTACACTTATATCTATATATGCTCTTTGTCTTACTAACCAATCTTCTATTACTCTAATCCCATTATAGTTAAAAATTCTTTATATTGAACTTTCTTTGTTAAACTTGTTATATGATTTCTTTCTCTGTTGGACTCTGAAATAGGCATTGACTGGCAGTAAAAGGAGTGTACTGAAGCTTCAGGCAGGGATTCGGGTTAGGAGAATATGGAAGCACTTTTGGTAACAACTCCCAAGCGCTGTTGCCTTGAAAAGCAGTTGCAGTGGGGAGGGACAGGAGAGACCAGAGCTACAGGACTTGGTAGCCACTGAGGGAGGAAGAAGAGGAGAGAGAAGAGTTTAGGGTGACTCCCCACTTTTCAAGTTTGGGTGACTGGGTAGATGGTGGCACCACAGTAGAAATGGAGAGCACTGTAGGAGGGGCAGGTCAAATTCTCCTCCCTTGTTCCCATATACTGTCAGGAGGTCTATGCTCTTTTGAGCCACAGAGACTTAAAAGTATAGGCTCATTAGGTTGGAGAGGCCCAAAGCCCAACTTTTATGCCTTTGAGTAATATGAACCATTTGTTCATTTCAGATAAAAGAAGTGGGGAAAGGTCCATTTTAGCTTAACATTTCTTGAGGATGATGTTTTTGTAAAGTTCTTTTCCATTCTTAAAGTTTTCATATGGTAGGCCCTCCTCAATCGTCCATTCTAACCCCCTCATCTCCAGCTCTTAAATTCAACCTATTTCCTCTTTTTGAAAACTCATATCACTCCCAATCAGAATCATGGCCAACACTTACATGCTGAGTGCTAAAGAATATAGGTCTTATCACATATGGAATATAGATTCATTTCTGGAATCTCTCATTTGGTTCATTGGTGTGGGCTAACCAGGGCTTCAGTTATACAAATGAGGGGCTCCAATTGCATGTATGAAAGCCTGCAGATACCAGAATCCCAGAGGTGGTGTCTATGAACAGCTCTTGGAACCTAAGACCAAGCAACTGCATGGATTTGGGTTTGGAACAGGAGGTGGTGGGTTTTGGACACATGGTTACCGTTGCTTGGAACGCACTCACCACCTTTTCACAGGTTTTTTAGATTTCAGCTCAGCTTTCCCTGAGGTCTCCTTAGTTTCATTATATCTTCTCAGAGCACCACTCACCCAACTCTCCTCGCCAGTATTTAGCTCTAATTTTAAACTACATGCATGATTTTTTTTTTTTTAATACCTGCCTCTCCCAATGGACTGTAAACTTCAGGGCAGGAGCGCTCAGTTTCTGTTCACTATAGAATCCCCAGTGCTTAGCCTGATGCCTGGAATATAGTCAGTACTCAAAAAATGTTAGGAAAATAAATCACAGGGAAATGAATCAATGACAGCTGTTTATAAAGTGTTAGCCATGGTCCTCGGTCCTCATGACAACCCCAGTCCCCTCCCCATCCCCCCACCCCAGGTATTCTTATATCCACATTACAGAAGAAAAAGAAGAGGTTTGGCCAGTCAGCCAGGTCAGGGGCTCTGATCCCAGATTCTGTTATGTTTCCAAATCATTGTTCTCTGTGTAAGAAATCACAAAGAGTAGTTCTTGGCGCAAAAATACAGATATAGTATGGGCAGGGAGCCAAAATCACCATGGGTGAGGATCATAATCCTCTCCTCTTGTTCTGCGGACAAGGATTCAGAATCCAGGTGGGCCCATGAGCAGGACTCTTCCCTTAGACCCATGCAGTCCCCGGGGAGCTCGCCGCCATCCCCTCCCTCCACTCCCTTTCGGGGTTGCTACCTGAAGTTTGCTCCCAAATAAGCTGTCTGGCACCAGCTGACACCTGGTGCCTGGCCTCAGGAGGGAAGTTCGGTGAGAGATTCGGTGCCTGGCACCCTTGGCAGAGGGAAAGCAGTAGAACTTGGGCAAGGGCGGTACCAGCCTTGGCTTGGAGCGACAGAAGAGGTGGAGCGAGACCCGGCTTTGTTAGAGCTTAGCCTTCGCCTGGCAACCAAGACGCCAACTGCGCTGCCTGGCAACCTCGGAGTGGCAGGGGTGAACGTCACAGAGCAGTCCTCTCGCCCCGCCCACCCTGCTCAGCCTAACCGTCTCACTCCTCCACGACCCCTGGGCCGCAACCTCCTTCAGGTTATGCGTCCCCAAAGTCCCGCCAGGGCGTCATTAGGAGAGACTGAGAACAGCTGAGGGTGTTTGCTTGTGGTGGGAGAACCAGATAGCCTGGCTGTTGAAGGATAGGGCTGGGGGCCTTAGGAAACCTGTGAGGATGTGTGGCAATTTACAGTGGACTTTTGTACATTACAGAACGGACGTGGAGGAGCTTAAAGTGATCTTTTGGTTTGTGGAAGGTGGCAGGTGAGAAGTCCCTAGGAATAATAGTAGCAAGCATTTCTTGTAGTATGGGTTCTGTGTGTGTGTGTATGCACGCCAGAATGATTCCTAAGTATATGACGCCTCTTAACTCGTTTAATCAATACAACTACCCCTGAGGCAAGTACTATTATTTTCTTCATTGACAGATGAGGAATCTGGCAGAGGGGTAAAGTAACTTGCCCAAGATCACAGCAAATGATAGAGTTCGTATTTGAACCCACATTTGGTGATTCTAGATTCCTCACTCCCGTTATCTGTAATGCTAAGAAAGAGGATGGAGTTACTGGGGTTAGGAATAGAGCTCCAGATGCCTGAAGCAACAGAGAAAGAAGGAAAATATTCTTCATGCACAATGGCATCAACGTCTCCCAGTAATTCGGGAGGTAGATATTTACCTTCATTTTAGAAATAAGAAACAGGCTCAAAACTTTGCGTAACTTGCCTGTGGACAAATGGCTGGCAGTAGGGCCAAAGAGGACTTGGTGTAACGATTTTAAGATTTTGCTTTTTTAAGCTCTTAAGTATGCCCCCATCCTTCTCTGGTACACCCTTTGTCACTTTACACCCATTAAAAAATATCCTCTCCTGAGAATGTGTTTATTGATTTTATACAGGGGAGGCGAGAGAGAAAAGGAAACATCTATGCGAGAGAGAAACATCTATTGGTTGCCTCTTGAAAACACTTGTTGGGGATCCAACCCACAACCTAGGTATATGTGCCCTGACCTGGGGCTTAAACCTGCAACCTTTTTGGCGTACAGGACAATGCTCCAACCAAATGAGCCACCCAACTAGGTGTTTTTAACATGCCCATTGTACCATCCAATCCTTCAGTCCATTTATACAGTATTGTGCACTAGTCTAAATCAATGAGTTCATCCAGGGCCATCGACGATTTCTCCAGTTGTGAGATGAAAGCTGTTGCCTCTCCCTAAAACAATTTCAAGCATCAGTGAACAAGGGTGGGGAGAAGCTGGGTTTTGGTTTATGTATGCAGAAGGCTTTTCAGAGCCTACTGTCGTCCATTTGTGAAGGGCACAGTCAGTTGGCATTTGTCAGACTCTTGCAGGTCATCGCACACCTGCAGAATTCTATATGACCTGGGTATGGCCAGGAGCCCACAGGTGATTTGAGGATGAAAGAAGTCTCATCAGTTGCCCTCCAGAGCCTTCTCTGGAGGGGTCACCAAGCATTGGTGTAGGCACCTGTTCAGCAGGGTGTGCCAGAGGACTGGCGGGGGAGACTAGAGGTTTGAGGGCTGCAGGCGTATCTTCCAGGAGAAAAAGGCCACTGGGGACGGTTCTGTTTGTGCATGAGGGAAGAAGGTGTGCTGGTCTCTTCCTGCTTTCATACAGAGTAAGTGAAACAGACGGGAATGGATAATAATGATCTTCATGTAAAAGAATGGGTATTTCCGGGGAATCAGTGGCCAGTTGGAGGAAGATGAAAAACAGACTGTCAGTGTGGCAGGTTAGATGTAAAAGGGGAATTTCATGATACTGTCTGACCAAAGTGGTCTGATGTCTACCTGCAGGAGGCCAGGTTGAGAAGCAGAGGTGAGATTATCCCTAACCTATCAGTCAATAAATGCAACAGAACATACTGAAGGGGGTGACTTTATGAAGAAATGATAATCACAAAATTCTGAGAGGCAGGCGGAGAGAAGGAGGAGGGGCAAAGAGACAGATACGATTGGCCGTGGTCTTGCTGTTGGTGTGAGTGGTGGTTGTGTGGGTGTCTGTTATGTTTCAGAGCTTTCACACACTCTTTTCTATGTTTTAGATATTACATAAAAAATTTTAAGTAAACCCATCAAAATACGGCACTTTCTATTTTCTTGTGTAATTGAGAATTGACTATATATGTTTCATTTCATTTTTCTCTCATTCCTATCAACATACAAACATGCTATAATTGCTCCATCATATTCCTCTCCAGATTTGCCCCGTTTCCGGCACATCTCATTTCTCATTTTCTGGTTGCTGTGTACTGAACGTTTTTGTGGCCCCACCCCCTACCGCATTCACATGTCGGAGCTGCAATCCCCAATGTGTTGGTATTTGGAGGTAGGACCTTTGGGAGGTGTAAGTTTAGATGAGGTCAAGCGGATAGACAGTCTATCAGGGTGTGAAACTCATTTTCACCAGGGGCCGCATCAGCCTCCAGGTTGCCTCCAAAGGGCCGAATGTAATTTAGGACTGTATAAATGTAACCGCTCCTTAACAGTTAAGCGGGAGTTTGGCTTTGCCACCAGGTAGAAACAAAGTGCCAGGCTGGATAAAACAAGGTGGAGGGCCGGATTCAGCCCACGGGCCTTGTGTTTGCCACCTGAGGGATAGTCTTTATAATGGGATTAGTGCCCTTAAAAGAAGTGGGAGAGACTAGAATTTTCTATGACATGTGAGGATACATGGAGAGGTGGCAGTCTACAAACCTTAATGTAGGCCCCCACAGGAACCCAATCTGCCAGCATGTTGGTCTTGGGCTTCCCAGCCTCCGAAACTGTGAAAAAATAAATTTGTTGTTTAGCTACCCAGTCTAGGGTATATTGTTACAGCTGCCAAAACTAAGACCCTGGTTCTTCCTCTCCCTGATACCTTAGTGTTAGAGCATCCCAGGATTTATCCCTGGGCTTCTCTATCCGTACTTGCTTCCCCACCCACCATTTTGTTTGTTTGTTTGTTTTAAATCTTTTTATCTTCTCCCAAGG
>PVKU01010938.1:0-47699 GCA_004027475.1 Anoura caudifer | reverse complement strand
CCTTGAACTTGACCTTATCTGAGAAGCACTTTATCTGCCCTTCCATTCTAAATGACAGCTTTGCTGGATAGAGCAATCTTGGATGTAGGTCCTTGACTTTCATGACTTGGAATACCTCTTTCCAGCCCCTTCTTGCCTGGAAGGTCTCTTTTGAGAAATCAGCTGACAGTCTGATGGGAACTCCTTTGTAGGTGACTGTGCCTTTATCCCTTGCTGCTTCTAGAATTCTCTCCTTCATTTTAATCTTGGCTAATGTAATGATGATGTGCCTTGGTGTGTTCCTCCTTGGGTCCAACTTCTTTGGGACTCTCTGAGCTTCCTCGACTTTCTGGAAGTCCATTTCCTTTGCCAGATTGGGGAACTTCTCCTTTATTATTTGTTCAAATAAGTTTTCCATTTGTTGCTCTTCTTCTTCCCCTTCTGGTACCCCTATAATTCGGATGTTGGGACGTTTCAAGATGTCCTGGAAGTTCCTAAGCCTCTCCTCATTTTTTTGAACTCTTGTTTCTTCATTCTTTTCTGTTTGGTTGTTTCTTTCTTCCTTCTGGTCCACTCCATTGATTTGAGTCCCAGTTTTCCTCCCATCTCTATTGGTTCCCTGTGCGTTTTTCTTCATTTCACTTATTGTAGCCTTCATTTGTTCATCTAATTTGTGAGCAAAATCAACCAATCCTGTGAGCATCCTGATCACCAGAGCTTTGAATTGTGCATCTGTTAGGTTGGCTATCTCTTTGTCACTTAGATAAATTGATTCTGGGGCTTTGATTTGTTCTGCGGTTTGAGCCGTTTTTGTTCCTGGGATTTTTGGTTTTTTTTTTTTGTTTGTTTGTTTTTTGGCCTAGTCGCAGCTGTTATGTAGTGAGGGGTGGAGCCTTAGGTGTTCCCTAGGGCGGGGCAGCCTAGTCGCTGGGTAGCGAGGCTGTATGTGGGGGCAGGGTCCCAGAGGAAACAATGGCCCTTGCTCTGCTCACTCTTGGATTCCAGTCCCTTCCACTGCTTCCCCTTCGTTCATCTGGATTATCTGTGCGCCAATGTGGGACCACCTGGTCAGCCAGCTGCCTTGCTCGGCCTCTCTGTGTCTGCACAGTTGTCACCCCATGCCCGGGGTCTGCTAGCCGCCGCCTATACACCTGGAATCTGCCAGCTGCTGCTGCCTGTGTGCCCGGTCCACACCTCCACTTTTTCCTGCCGCAACTCTGCCCCTCTTACTGGTCTGGATGAATGGTTGTTGGACTTCTGAATAGTTCAATTTTCTATGAGTTCTGGTTGTTTTCTTGTTTCTAAATCTTTCTTGTCCTTAATTTTGGTTGTGAGAGGAGGCACAGTGTGTCCACCTACGCCTCCATCTTGGCTGGAAGTCCTGGATGCTGAATTTCATCACACATCTGCTTTCCCTGCTATTGCTCTGTCCAAGTCTTTACTACTGCCTACCCTATAAAGCCCTAGTAGTCTAGTCCCTGTCTTTTCTCTGACCTCATCATCTCCTGCCCCTCAGCCTCTCATTCACTCACTCATTCAGCACAAGCTACACTGGCCTCTCTCACTGTTTCTCCAACACACTAGGCACCTTCCCAGTCCCCTTACTTTTGCTCTTGGTATTCCCTCTGCCTTGCTCCTTCCCAGAGGTTCTTTCACTTACTTCCTTCAGATCTTTACTCAAATACTACTTTCTCAGTGGATTATTCCTCATCATCTTATTTAAAATTCTAAACCTTCTGTGTACTTTGTCTTTCTTTCCTGTTTCACTGTCCTTTATAGTTCTCATACCCACCATGTGATGTACCACCTATTTTACTTATTTATTTTCTCAGAAGAATGTGAGTTCCTCCAGGACTTCCTCACCATCAAATCCTCCAGGGCTTACCCTGCTGCTGGCCATAAAGAGACTATCCACAACTGTTATATTTACGCAAGTAATTTTGAATGACTGATTTTATCCAGTCTTGTGTACTAGGTGATAATACAAATAGAAAAGACCCTTTAGTGAGTCATTACTGTGTTCCAGGCTTCTACCTTGTTGCATACTTGCACCATCTTTTAAAACCCGAGGGGCAAAGAGCTTAGGAAGAAGGCGGGGCCTGGGCGCAGTTGGGCGTTCGTACTTGTGGTGGCGCCCACAAAGGTGCGGTCTTGCGGCAGGCATTGTCGGGAGAGGTTGAGTTGCAGACTGAGCAGCCTGGCCGGTTGCCGTCCACGCCTAGGCAGCAGATCCTGCGGTGCGGGCCAGTGCGAGAACAGGGCTAAAGGGCGCGGGCAAAGGCAGCGTGACTGCACCGACGTGGTGCGGGAAGTGGCGCGTGCTTCTGTGGAGGCCCGCACACGCGGCCACGCCTGTAGGGCCTCAGCGCTCACGTCACCTGGTGCTAGGGCTGCAGAGACCACGCGTGCGCTGCCACGGCTGGGATGTCTGGCAACGTCTAGCTCCTGGCGCGGAAGGCTGTAGGCTGCTAAGCACGAAGTTCGCGTTGCACACGCAGCCCTCACTAGCGCACGTGGCTGTCACTCGTGCACAAGGCTGGGCAGCACCCCCTGCCTCTCCCAACCCCCAGCACAGCTTGTAGTGTGAGTGCGGCAGTGCTACGACTCTGGGGCGAGCCGCAAGGGGAGTGAGAGCGAAAGACGAGAAGGGCGGGTATCGCGGGGAGAAACCCGGGAACTGACGCGGAAGGCAGAGACAGAGGATGGCAACAGAAGAGCAACACAGGCGTACTCGGGAGGAGGGAACGAGGAACAGAAACAACAGGAACCCAAGGTAGAAGGCGTAGAGAGAGAGGCACAGCAAGACGTAGAGACAATGAAAAAAAGAGATGGGCACAAAAGGCAGAAAGAGCTTGTTAATGAAACTATTGCCCCTCCAGGTCTGGCTGTTTTTCAACCCTAGTCCTAACTCTTCTCCAAGTTACATCCTTCTCCAGGTGGCCCCTTCCACCCAGGCCTGAACTTCTCCATTGGTTCTCTCCCGTCTGTTCCCTGGTGGCTCAAAATGGAGCTCTTCTGAGCTTCACCTATGTCTGTCAATTCCTGCACACTGATGACAGAAGTCAGGTGTCCTCCAGGGCCACAAGGCACATACCAAGAGCCTGCCAGAGCTGGCCAGGCCTTGTGGCAGGTGCCATGGTAGCAGCACAGATTGTCCAGGAAGACACTGAAAAAAGGGAGTAGGTCTGCCGTTGCTTACCATGGCCCCAGAGGAGACTTGGCCACCTCCGGAGGCTCACAGTATGCATACCCTGGGAGTTGAGTGTGCTGTCACTGGGCCTGGGCCTGGGCAGAGGGGCCTGAAGACTGGCATCTCTGCCACTTTCTAGGTGTTGGGCAAGGGTGCAAGGGGCTGCTTGGGTTCCCTGGGCCACAGAGTCCACACAGGTAGACCCTCCATAGCAGCACATGCACTAGGCTGCCCAATTTTAGGTTAGTGAGAAACTGAAGTATGTCTAGGTGAAGTTGGAGGCCCTGGCAGTAAATGCAGAGGCAGCAGCCCTGAGAGAAGGGGAGCAATTCCAGAATTCTTTCCACTTACAAGGAGGGCATTTGGTTGAGAACAGCTGGGGAAAGCGGGTGGTGGTGGTGGTGGTCAGCAGACACTCTTAGAAATGTCAATGAAGGATCAGAAAGGGATCAAGGAGAACATTAATGGTTGGTTAATGTGAGTGGTCATTAGGGATCATAAGAGGGTTCAATAGGAAGTAAGTTGGAGGCTAAATGGAGGGTCAGTAAAAGATTTAATGGGGGCGGAGAACCAATTGTAGAGTGATTGGATGGTCAGTTTTAAAAAAGGGTATATGGATCCTGACCAGTGTGGCTAAGCTGGTTAGGCATCATCCCACAAAGCAAAAGGTTTCCAGTCAGGGCATATTCCTAGGTTGTGGCTTTGTTCCCCAGGCAGGGCACGTGTGAGAGGCAACCAATCGATGTTTCTCTCCCTCTCTTTCTCTCCCCCTTCCCCTCTCTCTAAAAATAAATAAAGAAATAGAATTTTTTAAAGGGGGGTCAATGGGAGCTCAATGAGGGGTGCAAAGAATAATTAGGGAGCCAGTGGAGAGGGGTCACATAAGGGGTCCATGAGAGGATAAAGAAGAAAGCAAATGGGAGAAGTGGATGGACAAATCAATGGGTCACTGAGGACATAGAGAGTCTTAGTAGGTGTCTCTGAGTGGCAATGGAGAGGTTCAGTTGGAGGGTAAATTGGGGTGTAGTCAGAAGGTGAGTAAGTGAATTAATGGAAGGCTCTGTGTGAGAGAAAATTAGCCAAAGAGAGACTTGGTTGAGATAACCAAAGCCCTGAGAATTTAATGAAGGAATCAACAGGAGAATCACATGGTGTGGGAGCTCAATGGGCAGACCCACAGGGGTGTAAATGTGATCATTAATGGGTCAGTCAGTGGATCCCTGGGAAGGTCTTGGACAGGTCAGTGCAGATTAATGGGATAGGGGAGTGGGGTAGAATCAACAGGATAATAAGTGAGGTTAATGGGCAAGTCAATTTAACAGTAGTGGGATCAGTTGGGGAGGAGCAATGGGTTAATGGGATGCTCGATGGGGGTAAAAGAGAGGGTCAGTGGGAAAGTCATGGATGAGCCTATGGGTTAAAGAGAAATCAATTAGGGAGTCAAATGAGGACTCTGGATAGTTAATAAGAGCCTAATAGGCCCTGGCTGGTGTGGCTCAGAGGATTGAGTGCCAGCCTGTGAACCAAAGGGTCACTGGTTATATTCCTAGTGAAGGCACATGCCTGGGTTTCGGGCCAGGTCCCCAGTGAGGGGCTCACAACCACACATTGATGTTTCTCACCTTCTCTTTCTTCCTCCCTTCCCCTCTGTCTAAAATAAATCAATTTTAAAATCTTTTTTAAAAAAGAGAGTAATAGAAGTCTCAAGGGTGGTTAATAATGACAGGAGAATCAGTGGGAAGGAGTCAAGAGGCAAGTCAATAAGGAGGGTTAGTAGCTATTGGTAGGGGATGAATAGGGCCACAAGAGAGTTGGAGTGGACATCTTTGAGAACCAGTGGGAGAGTCAAAAAGAGAGGGCATCAGCAAGAAAAAAGGGGCCACTATGGGTGACCTGAGGGTAGTGAGGATAGTGAGGGATGGTGAGTCAGTGTGGGTCCTGTGGAGACTCACCTGGATGTGATTGAGAACTTTTGGACTCGTGTCCAGCCTCAGGCTGAAAAGATCAGGGCCTCAGTACAGCCATTTGGCCACAAGGGTTGAATCCAGGCTAAAGGTATCAAGATTGGCCTGTGCAATGCTCCAGAGATGTGCAAGGCAGTAGATAGAAGCCAGAGAATTCACAGAGGGCTCCTCCAGTTGTGTGTGAGTAGAAGTCTCCAGTGACAGGGCAGACCAGTGGCTCCTCCAGGACAGTGGGGCTTGCTGAGAACTGAGCTAACAGGCGGTGGTACCAGCCACCTGTGGAGGCCTGGCAGCAACCATGGCACTTGTCTGGCCAGCATTGGGGTACCTTGCTCACCAGGCCCTAGGGGCAAGGCAGTAGCTGTGCTGAGTACAGTTGTTTGTCTGTAAGATGTGGCCTTGAAACAGGAAGCAGGAACAGTGGCCACAGGGCATACATCGACCCACCAGTAGCAAGTGGCCAGGCAAGCACTGGCAGGTAGAGACACAAGGGTGGCTGCTACAGTGCTCTGGAGCTGAGGGTTGGCACATGTGGCTGGGCATGCAGAACCACGTGGGACAAAGTGGGAATTTGCTGGGCACTGTGGCTGGGGAGCAAGGGTGGGGAAACCAGCAGTGGGGTCACAGGGCTCAGGAGAGGAGACAAGGTACCCGGAGGGAAAGAGAGGGTCAGGGACCCATAAGCTGCAAGAATCTAAGTCATCACTTCTCTTATTCCAGGAGCCAGGAGTCATGCTCCAATCCCTGACCCACTCAGACCACAGTCCTACTCACCTTGCAATTGACAGCTTAGGACTTGTCTGTAACACCACAGTCTTCCCCCATAGGGCAGCTGAAGGGGACACAGGCCACACCCTCACCCACTTGGCAGGTACAGGAGCAGGAGCAATTCTTGGTGAGGATGGTCTGGCAAAGCTGTGGAGGAAGGAGGGAGGGTGAAAGGAGAGGTGCTCTTGAAGGGAAGGTGCAGCTAGAGGTTCTGAGATAAGACCTATACAAGAAAGTGCATGGGGATCAGAGACAAAGTGGAAGGATCCAAGTGAAACTCTAACAAGTACTCACAGGGACGTACTAGCCATTGTAGCAGCAAGAGTGGTGGTCCAGCCCTGCCAGTGTCTCAGTTGGTTGGAGCATTGCCCTCTAACTGAAGGGTTGAGGGTTCGATTCCTGGACAGAGCACATGTCTAGGTTGTGGGGTCATTTCCTGGTCCAGGTGCATATGGGAAGCAACCGATTGATGTTTCTCTCTCGCATCAATCTTTCCCTCTCTCTCTAAAAGCAATGAAAAAATATCCTCAGGTGAGGGTAAAAAAAAAAAAAAAAAAAAAAAAAAGAACTGTAGTCCACAGGGACACATTCACACCCAGCCAGAAGGAATCCATCATCACACAGGGAGTTGGGAGCTGCACCACTTCCTGAACACCCTGACAGGCCACAGAGCAGGGATTCACACAGAGGCTGTAGTGGCTGTGTGGAGGGCACTGCATGACTGGGGAGAGGCATCTTGGTAGGATCAGACAAGCCAGGGGCTGGCCCTCCATGCAACCAGCACCCCCAGATTTCATCCTTCTTGGATTAATAATAACAGCAATGATTGAGTGGTGTCTGCACACCATACAGGTACTACCTATTTTAACGAGCCCTAGATAACACTAACATGACTACCCTGCTCTTTGTTTTGGGGTCTTGTGCCCCCTCCCCCAGTGTTTGCTTAAGGGGTGATTATCTCTTGAACCAAGTGACTCCGCCTATCATGGCTGTTTAAGTCTGTGAGGAACCTGTCAGTGGACTCCTGCATGATGTCTTTTTTGTCCTTACTACCATTCTAATAATAATACCTCCACCTCCTTTTTTGCAATGACTATCCTTACTTTCAACATGTGGACTGAGGTGACCCAGGGTGTATAATCAGATTATTCCTCTCTCCTCTGGGCCCTAATAATTGCTCAGGCAAAGCCTGTGGGTAGTGAACCTGGGGCTTTTGCTGGAGTCAATGGGAAAAGGGTGTTACATTTTGGGGAGAGCTTTGAAGCTGGTAGAATTCTTGCTCAAGTCTTCAGCCTAAAGTTGCTGAAGACTTGATGGGACAAGAAGAGACACTTGTGCTTGAGAACAAAGATAACACATAGAGTGAGGAAGGAAAGGAAGACCAAGACAGAGAAGAGAGAATGAGACAGAAGGGAAGAAATTTCTTCTATAACTGCATTTGAAATTTCTTCTATAACTGCATCTAGCTAAGCCCCAAAATAGAAGTACCATTGGTCTTTGAAATTGTATGTGGTTCAAATCCTTTTTTTCTTTCTCCTCCCAGTATGAACTGGAATTCTGACACTGCCATTAAGAGTCCTGCCTGATATAGTGGCCACATTGTGTCTCCATGACCCCACCTCTGCCACAGCTGAATGGGCCAAGGCTGGATAAATGACCATGGCAGAGAGAGGTGACGTAGTCATCAATCTTTAAGTAAAGAGCAAGTCAAACATTCCCACCAGGAGCATTTGAACTAAAGGCAAAAAGGGATCAGAAAGAGATGGACAATGACAAAAAAATGATATGTTAAGGTGGGGCCCAGGGTCCCTGAGGAGCATGGAGGAATCACATGGACAAAAAGACTCAAAGTTGGTGAGAATTTGTTAAGTAAATGAACAAATGTTTGTATGCCAGCTAAATCACTTTGTAGGTGTGTGACATTGGCCAAATTCCTTAACCACCGATGCTTTGGTTTCCTTCATCCATAAAATGTACCTGCATGATGAGGCTATAGGAAGAATTGAGGTAGTGCAAGACTTAATATAGGTCAGCTGCTCTTTTCATGTTATTACTGGGGCTATTTTTACATTATCATTGGAGAGATTCTATAGCATAAGGGGTCAGAGCAAGGATTCTGGAGCTAAGTGGAAAGGCCAGTTCTGCAGCTTACTGGCTGTGACATCTGAGGAAGTACTTAGCTTCTTTGTGTCTCAGTTTGCTCAAAAGACAGACAGAAAACAGACAGTTGTCCCTATTTCCTAGAGCAGTTCCAAAATAAAGTGAACTGATTTAAAGTAGATAAAACAGAGGTTCTCAGACTTAGTCTTGCATCTGAATCTCCTGGAGAGCTTGTTAAAACATAGGCTGTAAGGCTCCGCTCCAGAGTTTGATTAAGTATGGGGCAGCGCAAGAGTCTGCACTGTAAACAAGCCTTGGGTGTTGCTGATGCTGCTGGTTCAGGGACAACCATTCTAGAACCACTATCTTAACACAGTGCCTGATATTGAATGAGTGCTCTACAAATTTTAACTAAGCTAAAATTAAATCTGTTTTCCGAACAAGAATATGTGCAGGATTCTGTCCTGTTTGGGGCTATATCTCCAGTGTGAGCCTGATACATAGGAGGTTCCCAACTAACACCTGTGGTATAACAAGACTTGACCTGGGTCTCCAGCCCTTGACTTCATGCCAGCTTGGGCTCTGGATGCCATCTGGACAAGGGACCTGAAAGCAGGTGCAGGCCTCCATGAACCCGGGGCACCACAGAGGTGGATGTGCTAAGGCACACACCACTCCCTCCTCCCACTGCTGGTCAGCACTAAAAGAAGGAACACTCAAACACAGCCCACCTGCTGTCAGGGGTTGGGTACCCTAGGGTAGAGCTGGCGTAGGGAGTGGGGAGAATCAAGAAGACCAGTGGGGAGGGGTGGTGCAGGGAGCATATGAAAGGGGTAAGAGGTAGTGTGCCAGAAAAGAGGGAGAGTGAGTGGAGAGAGATTGGAGGAACAAGAGGGAAGTGAAGTAAGGGGGTGAAATAAGAGGAAGGTGAGAGTCAAGGAGGGAAAGGGCATTCAAGGCAGTGCTTCTGAGTGGGTATTGAGGGGAGGTGTGTGGAGACCAAGAGAGGGGAGGGAAAGTGAGGGCAAGGGAGAGTGGTGAGGTGGGCATGGGGATGTAGAGGATGCTCCTTTCTCAAACAGGAGGGTGGCCTATAGGGCATCCTTGGACCTGGAGGACGGGGAGACAATGAAGGTCTATAGAGCCAGGAAAGGGAATAGAGGGGATGTTAGGGACAGGAGGAGGGGCCATTCTGTAGAGAAAGAGACTGGGAAGCATGGAGAAGAAGGGCAGTACTGAGAGAGGGCAAGCAGAGAAGGGTTTGGGGCAAGTGAGGACCAGAGGTTGGCGAAGGATGGGTGGAGTTTGGGAAGATGTAATGGTAGTTGTGGAGCATGGGAGGGTGCAAGGAGACCCAGGTGGAGGAGAAAAAGTCACAGAGATTAAGATTGGGGGGTGGGAGAGACAGGTGGGTAGGCATGCTGGGATGTTGAAGAGAGGAGGAGGGAAATGAGATAGAGAACCTAGGCAGTGTGGAGCAGGGACATGCAGCCTCAGCTGTTGGGAAAGAGAGGGGAAGGAAAGGAAGGAGGGGATCTGGGGATCTGGTGAAGAGGAGAGAAGGGAGGAGGGAGAAGAGAGTGGAGATGAAGGGAAGGCATCAGGGGGGTGATATATAGAGGTCCTTCCCACCAGAAGAGACTTAAAGGCAGCTGAAATGAGGATGGAGGACGGGGCGGGGGGAGGTGGTCACCGAAGTACGGGTGGGCAAAAGTAGGTTTACAGTTGTAATATAAATAATACAATTATTAATCAATAATGACACAAGAATAAACTGTGTTTTGCGTAATCATAACTGTAAACCTACTTTTGCCAACACTTTTACATCCAGAGTCCTAGCAGTCCAGGCTGAAGCCATGTCCATGTTCGTGGAGCAACAGGCAGTGGAGTTCCAGCATCCATGGGCTTTTCTCCAGCACCACCACAAACTGCCACACAACCCGCCAACGGCTGGCACACAGGAGGTGGAAAGTGGTGCTGTAGAAGGTTCTGTAATGGAGCACACCTGAGGCAAGGCAGAGGCTTAGGCCACCTGTGGCTGTGGGTCAGGGTGTGTTGGCTACCCAGGTGCTAAAGTGGCAGTGACAGCAGCCACTGGGCACAGGGTGAAGGGGCAGCAGCAGTGCATGGGGTGTGAGATATCCATAGGCACTGCAGTGAGCTGTGGCACACAGGTGGCATCACTCAGTACAAAGGATGCATCACACACACAACCCTAGTGGCAGCACCCGCTGTCCTCACAGCCTGGCAGTGGCTCAAGCCCAATGCAAGTGGCTGGGCACGCCAGAGTACCCAGCATCTAGTGAGAGTGTGCAGGGCACAGTAGGCCTGCAGGAAGAAGTAGGGTTACTGGTGGCAAGTAGTTGCTGGAGTCTTACTGCCCAACTTTGGGGCTAGGACCTGGCATGAGGCCTTGCAAGGGTGAGGGCTGGGAAGTTCCAACTTGGGCAGAGCTGAAGCTCAATACTTCAGATAGGTGAATACCAGGAGGCTAATCCTGGATTATAGGTGTAGGATGGGTAAGGGATTGGGGGCTGGACCATGAACAGGTCTGGGTTCCTAAAGAGGTTAAGGTTGAAGTGCTGGACCATAATCAGGACTGAGAATTTTGAAAAATCTCAGCTGGGAGCTGGAATTTCATCAGAGCTGTGCTGAAAGTTTAGGATGGACAAGGTTGAGGGTTTGGATTGTGATGGGACATATAGGGATGCCATGAGAAGTACAAGGACTAAATTGTGCAGGGATGGCTGGCACCCTGGGATGGGTAATAGTCAAGGAACTGAACCTTGGTCAGCAGTGGGGATGGATTTCCCAGATGACCAAGAGGAAAGCCTGGATTAAGGCCCTGGGCAATCCTGCAAAGGCTTGAGTTCTGCTAGCAGGTTTCATAGTACAGGCTGAGTATGGGGCAGGTGTGGTGCTCAGGCATACATCCACCACACAATCTTAAAACCAGAGGCTTGGGCCCTAAGCAGTGTGGTTCAGTTGGTTGGGTGTCATCTTGCAAACCAAAAGGTTGTTGGTTCCATTCCTGGCCAGGGCACTTGTCTGGGTTGTGGGTCTGGTCCCTGGTCAGGGAGAATACAAGAGGCAACCCATCAATATTTCTCTCCCTCTTTTTCTCCCCCCTTTTCCTCTCTCAGAAAATAAATAAATCAAAATCTTATTTAAAAAAAATAGGGGCTTCATTCCAGCAGCTCATAGCACAGCTGGAAGGGCTCTAGGGGATCCAAGAATGTCACAGATGTGGACAAAACAGGCTGAGGTGTTGGTGGTTGGCAGGGTGACACAGGATGGTGGCAGTGGTGGTAGCTTGACAGCAGCATTCAGGCGTCCATGTGGAGAACCAACCAAGCAATTACTGCCAAAGGCCCAGTCCAATGCATCTTCAGGCCACTTAGTGGTTGCCACAACTCCTGGCACCTGGAGGTCATCCATGGGATCCCCATTGTAATCAGCCCACAGCCCCACCACATGGCTCCTGTATGCTGCTGGAAGAGCTAGAGCTACATGGATCCCAGGGACATAGGTCAGATGCAGGCTAAAAGGGCAGCAACCGACCACAGTGTCACAGCCACAGTGAAAGATGAGTGTACTGCTGCCCAGAGCCTGTAATGTTAGATTCTGCCAGACACCATTCACATGTGCAAAGAAGGTATATCAAGCTGGGGCTCTGGAGACTCAGTGTCAGTACCAAGGAACCCAGAGTTGGGGTGGGGAACACTATTGAAGGGTAGTGGTCTGTTCACAGTAGCCACTAAATGCTTGGGATGCTGTCCATGGTCCTGGCACCTTTTTCCAACAATACTTGGAAGGTGAGAGTTGTGAATTCTGGGGGTTGGGGCTGTAGTATTTATTATTTGATCAGCTCTCCATAGTTGAAAGCTGGGGACTCTGAAAGTGCATATGTACAACACATTTAGAACAATGTCTGGCCCATAGTCAGTGCTCAATAAATACTTGTTGAATTAAAGCATGGATAAATGAATGAGGTTCATAGATCAAGTCAGTTTGTAGAGTCCCAGGAATGCTGCAGTTTCAGGGTAATGGCAGGGGTTTCAGAGTGTGTGGTGAGTGGCATAGGGTGGTAAGGGCTTTCCACAGCATCTACCAATGCTGAAGATCTTGTCCATGGTTCTGACCATATTTGCCTACAGCATTTGGGAGTGGGAATCTAGAAATTGGGTGGGTGGGTGGGTGGGTGGAGTGGGTTAAGGTTTGTAAAACTTTGGAATTGGGAATTTAGAATTTCTGGATTGGGTCTGAGGATCCCCAGGACACAGACTGAGAATGGGGTCAGAAATTCAGTAAAAAACAAAGCACTTTGAATTCATGTAGAAAGTCATGCAAAAAGTGGACTTCTGGCCAAGATGGAGGTGTAGGTGGACACACTGTGCCTCCTTGCACAGCCAAAATTAAGGACAACAAAGATTAAGAAACAAGAAAACAACCAGAACTAACAGAAAATTGAACTGTACGGAAGTCTGACACCCATTCATCCAGACTGGTAAGAGAGGAGTTGTGGCAGGAAAAAGTGGAGGATGGAGGACCCGGGCATGCAGTCAGTGGCTAGCAGACTTCAGGTGCACAGGTGGCGGGTAGCGGACCCCAGGCTCGGGGTGGCAATGGGCAGACCCAGCCAGGCTGCGCCAGGTGGCTGGCTGACCCAGCGGTCCCACAATCACACACAGATAATCCAGGTGAAAATGGGGAGCGAGACAGACCTTGCAACCCAGGGCCCCAGCACTGGAAAATAGAACCTAAAAACACTGATTGAAAACACTTGTGGGGGTTGAGGTGCTGGGAGAGACTCCCAGCTTCATGGGAGAGTTCATTGAGGAGACCCACAGGATCCTAGAATGTACACAAGCCCACCCACATGGAAATCAGTACCAGAAAGGCCCAATTTGCTTGTGGGAGGCCGTGGAAGGGACTGAAATATGAGAGCGGAGCAAGTGCCATTGTTCCCTCTTGGACTGCTTCCCCACATATGGCGTCACAACCCAGCAACTGAACTGCCCCATCCTGGTGAACACCTAAGGCTCTGCCCCTCACTACATAACAGCTGCGACCAGACCAAAAAAACAAAACAAAACAACAACAAAAAAAAAAACAAAAAAAAACCCACCCAAAAATGGCTCAAATGGGAGAACAGATCAAAGCTTCAGAGCCAATTCATCTAAGCGACTAAGAGATAGCCAACCTATCAGATGCACAGTTCAAAGCACTGGTGACCAGGATGCTCACAGAATTGGTTGATTTTGGCCACAAATTAGATGAACAAATGAAGGCTACAATAAGTGAAATGAAGGAAAATGCACAGGGAACCAATAGTGATGGAAGGAAAACTGGGACTCAAATCAATGGAGTGGACCAGAAGGAAGAAAGAAACAACCAAACAGAAAAGAATGAAGAAACAAGAATTCAAAAAAATGAGGAGAGGCTTAGGAACTTCCAGGACATCTTGAAACGTCCCAACATCTGAATTATAGGGGTACCGGAAGGGGAAGAAGAAGAGCAACAAGTGGAAAACTTATTTGAACAAATAATAAAGGAGAAGTTCCCCAATCTGGCAAAGGAAATGGACTTCCAGAAAGTCAAGGAAGCTCAGAGAGTCCCAAAGAAGTTGGACCCAAGGAGGAACACACCAAGGCACATCATCATTACATTAGCCAAGATTAAAATGAAGGAGAGAATTCTAGAAGCAGCAAGGGATAAAGGCACAGTCACCTACAAAGGAGTTCCCATCAGACTGTTAGCTGATTTCTCAAAAGAGACCTTCCAGGCAAGAAGGGGCTGGAAAGAGGTATTCCAAGTCATGAAAGTCAAGGACCTACATCCAAGATTGCTCTATCCAGCAAAGCTTTCATTTAGAATGGAAGGGAAGATAAAGTGCTTCTCAGATAAGGTCAAGTTAAAGGAGTTCATCATCACCAAGCCCTTATTATATGAAATGTTAAAAGGACTTATGCCTAAGAAAAAGAAGATAAAAAATATGAACAGTAAAAAGCCAGCAAACTCACAGGTATTACCAATCACAGGTAAAACAAAAGCCAACCAAGCAAACCGCTACAACAGGAGCAGAAACACAGAAATGAAGATCACATGGAGGGTTAGCAATTGGGGGAGTGGGAGGAGGAGAGAAGGGGACAAGGTACAGAGAACAAGGTAGCACAGATGGTGGGTAGAAAATAGACAGGTAGAAAATACCAACACCTTATGATGTTGGTATTATATCCACAGGGGGAGGGCAAGAATAGTGTGGGAAATGCAGAGGCTAAAGAACTTACGACACATGGACATGAACTAAAGGGGGGAATATGGGTGGGAGGGGGTGTGCAGGGTGGAGGGGAATGAAGGGGGGAAATGGGACAACTGTAATAACATAATCAATAAAATGTATTTTAAAAGATCACGCAAAAAGCACTTAGAATAGTGCTTGAAACACTGTAGATACTCAATAAGTGATTACTGAATGAATAAATGGAATTCTGGGGTTAGTACTGGGATTCCAAGATCCCAGAATCAGTGCTGAGAGCTCTGGTATACTGGGACTCACATTGAAGGTTCTAGGAATCTTGCATGAAGGCTAGGAGTTTTTGTCCCAGGATACAAACACTTAGGTTGAACTAGGTGAAATTGTCACATTTGTAGGACATCAAATATTGGCAACTTCATATGGTCCAATTGCATGTGCTAGCACAGTGAAGCAAGTTGGAGCCAAGTTGTCTGGGTTCAAACCTTGTCTCCTGGTTTGCTGAATTATTTCACTTTGGCAGTTTGTTTAACTTCTCTGTAAAATGAAGGAACTAATAGTACCCATTGGAAATAATTGTTGTAAGAATAAAGGGAAGATTTATAATTGTGCCTTACACATCTTGGGGCAAGAAAGGGATCTTAGATCCTGGGAATAAGGCCCATGAGGATCTAGGTAGGGCCTCCTACAAAGCTGAAGTCAGGACTAGACATCTGGTCCCAGGAAAGGAACAAAACCTGTCCTAATTGACACACTTCCAAAGGCTAGGTGAATAACTAAATGAGGTAGAGATGTGATGAGGACTGTTGCACACTGGAGAGAAAGTGTTTGCCCTGGCTAGAGGGGAAAGTCTGACCCATGAGTGGCCATGAGAATAGGGAATAGTTGCAGAGCTTCTGGTTTCTTAAGAGATGCCATAGTCCAGCCATCCTCATTTGAAAGTGGCAACTAATTAAGACCTTCGAGTCTGTTTCTGGAGACCAAGCATTCAGCTACCCCTAGCACAGAGACACCCACACCCTCAAGACCAAATGTCTCCCCCAGAGTCCTGGGGTCCCTACCCCTCTTACTCTGTGAGATGGAGACTCAGCAGTCTCCATCTCACAGAGTAAAGAAGTGTCTGTTCTCAGAAACAAGTTACCCTCCCAGAACATAAAAATCTTGCTCTGGGACACAAAACTGTTACTCCAGACCATGGAGTCTTTGCTACCTAGAGGACTTTTTCATCCATCAAACCCAGGAATCTTGCTAAGAATTGAGTAGTTCTGAGCCCTGGGGCCTAAAAGTCTTCAGCCCTAAGACCCAAAAGCCAGACCCCAGGACCTACGTAGGTGTTCCAGGCCCCAGAACACAGAAATCCTGTCCCTATGGTGGAGGACTTCTCATCTTCAAACCTAAGGAGCTCTGCCTTTTGGGCCTCAGCAGTCCTTCCCCAAAGACCCAGAGGCTGTTCCACCCCAGGGACCCTGAAGCCTTACCCCAGGAATTGACTCCAATATCAAGGAGTATCACCCTTAAGTCCCATAATCCTCTTCTCTAGCAGTCCATAGCCCTTTCCCTCTAAGGCTCACTCATGGCATCCAACCTGGAATCTCCAGGGGTTGATGGTGACATCCATGTGCTGACAGGCATATGTGCAGAACTGAAGGGCCAAAAAAAAGTGAAGGTCAGTAGTTGGAGAAGGGGCAGATTCAAGACCACAGCTGGTCTCGAAGGGTGTAGGCTGCAGCATGTGGTAGTGACTCAAGGACCTGTTCAGAGCCCTCAGGACAGCACAGGGCCCTGAGGTCTCTGGTGGGGATGTAGGGTTGGCCCAAGGAGCATCCAGAGGCATAGCAAGGGGCATGGCAAGGACCCAAGTGCACAATAAGTTATGTAGGTCAGGCCCACATTGTCGGTAAGTCCTCATTGAAGTTGCTGCATAGGCCCACCACATGCTCATGGTAGCCACTGGTCACTTGCAGAGACAGCACATGTTGCCAGTTGTTGACCAGGCACAGTATGGTGACTCTTGCTCCAGACTTCCTTCTGCCAATAGTCCCAAGCTGCAGAAGTACAACCACAGCTGCTAGATGCTCAGAATTTCTGGCATCTGCTTCACTGCTGCTGCTGGCTCAAAAGCAGGGACAACTCAAGAGCTGGAGCCAACAGAAAGGCTACATTCCTGAGCATTTGAGGACGGATAAGGGATGAAAGCAGAGGAGTTGGATATTGGGATGCTGAGGGAGCGAGGGCCTAAGGATCTGGGCAGTCTCATTCTCATTCACTAGCCAGGAGACTTGTTTCCAATACCTAGATGTGTCCTCACGCAAAACTCAGAGGTCCTTCTCTCAGGAATTCAGGTAAGTAATATTACTAAGGAGCTCCTCTTCCAGTTAATAGGAGAGCCTTCATACAGGACCCAAAGGTCTTTTTCCAGATTTACCACTTCTCTCACTCCATGATTTCCTTTTCTTTTTTCTTGTGCCTACCCAAAAGGTTCCCAACATATCTTTTACTTTCTCCTTCACTGCCTCCAGTCTGGTCCAATCTCCATCATCTCCTGCCTAGACTACTGCAGTAGCTTCTTCATTGGTCTCCCAGTGCTTCCTTCACTAGCCCTATAGCCTGCCCCACATGGCAGCCACAGAGATCTTTTAACACCCAAGTGAAATCTCACTCCTCCTCTGCACAAAACCTTTCCTTGGCTCCCACCTCACACAGAATAAAAGCTTTTTTAGGATAGGGAGCACAACTCTCCTCACTGCTCAGAACACTCCAACAGCTTCTCGTGCTGCTTGGAATGAAATCCAGACTCCTCCCAGTGGCCTACAGCAGCCTGCATCACCTGCCCCCTTCTCACTCTCCAGTCTCAACACAGCATCACTTCCTTTTCCCCACCGCACTTCAGCCACAAGACCTTTCAGTCCCCTTTACTCACCATGCACCCCCCAGCCCTTGGACTTCTTTACATGCTCTTCCACTTGCATGGAATGCCCTTTCCACCCCCTATGTAGTTAACTCCAACCTGATCATCCTTCAGATCTCAGGCATCACTTCCTCTAGGAAGCCTTTCTCAACCTCTCTTCCTGGATTAGAGTTTTGGTGTGGATTAGAATGTGAGCTAAAGTGTAAGCTCCCCACAGTAGGGAATCAGTCTGCATTGCTCATTGTTGCATTTCCAGTGCCTAGAACAGGTCTGGCCTGAGGTAATTATTTTAAAAGGTTACTTAAAAAAAAAAAAAGAAGCAGATATTTACTGCATGCTAGATATGGCTCTAAAAACTCATTTTTAAAAGTGCCACAACAACCTTATGATGTTGGTATTATATCCACATTTTACAGAGGAGAAAATAGGGGGTCAGAGAGGTGAAGTGATTTGCCCAAGATCACACAGTTTGTAGTTGGATTTTAGTTCAGGCCTCTTGGCTCCAAGGTCAAGTTCTGGACTATTATGAATATATGAATTGAAGTCCATGTCTTCATTTCTAAGAAATTCTATATTCCCTTTGAGTATCTCCTCACTTTTCATCATCTCTGGCTGTTTTTCAGGACTGGAAAGGATTGGGTGAGAGTCTCCTAATTCCAGGGTTACAGAAAAACCCCGAGTTCCATAGTGTAATATATTTAGAACCATGGTCAGCATTCAGCTACACAGAGTCCAGATACCCAAAGCTGCCACCTGCTTAGTGATTTCTTGTGTTTCAGCGATGATTTAAACTACCTCTTTTATAAAATGGGGATGATAAAAGACTTGCCTCCAGGTCTTGGCTGTTAGGAATACATTATATAGAAGCAAATACCACTCAATTCATTAGTCTGGACTATTTATAAGTCTTTGTCAAGCAGTACAAAACAAAACAGAACAAAACAAAAAGTGGTTAAAAACTTGTGCTCTAGAAGCGAGAGGACTTTGGTTCAAATCCTAGCTCTGCAACTTTCTAGCTGAATGAACTTGGCAAAAGATTTGAGCTCCAGCCCTTTCCCCATCCCTTCTCCAGGGAAAAGGAATTATTACAATCTTATTGTAGAGACTACCTCAAAGACTAGCACAAAAGTTAAGCATTCAATATTAGCTATTGGTATTTTATCCATTTCCCCCCATCACATTGTTCACATTTTACTCTGTAATAAAGAAAAGAGCACGTGACCTTCTACTTCTCTTAGCCCAGCACCTGGCATATGATGCAGCACCCATTTAACATAGTATAACTATTATATTATTAATTACTATTCATTCTACAAGTATATACTGAGTGCTGGGCACTGTCATAGATGCTGGCAATTCAACAGTGAACAAAGCATTTTTGTAAAAATATGATTTCATGGAGCTATTTGGGATGATACAAATGTTCTATAGTCAGATCTAGGTGATGGTTAGATGGGTGTGTATATATGTGAAAATTCATCAGGCTGGATACTTAAAAATTGTACAAATAACTGTATATCTTAAAATTTACTCAAGGAACAACTGTGTAGCAGAGAAAGAGAATAAGTAAGTATATAGAAACTGATATGTGCTGTGAAAAAAAGCAGGGGAGGGCTAGAGATTGTAGGTATTGGAGTGGTGATTTTAAATTGGGTGGTCAGGTTGGCCTCAGTAAGGTGACATTTAGACAAAGAGTTAAAGGAGGTGAGGGAGCGCTCCATACTGACAGCATGGGGGAAGCCAGTGCAAAGGCCCTGGAGCAGGTTGGAGAAAGTGAGGTGGCCAGTGTGGTTGGAACAGAGTAAAGAAAAGACAAGAGTGAAAATGAGGTCAAAGAAGTAATGGGAGCAGACCATATGGGGCTTCATAAAACACTGAAAGGACTTTGCTTTTGCTAGGAGAGAGGTGGGATGATTGCATGGGAGGATTTGAGTGCAGGAAGGACTTGACTTGTATTTAAAAACTGTCTCTTTAGCTGCTCTGTGAGCAATTGAATGTAAAGATATATATTCCCGTACATGATCCTCAGGGATCTCATCACCTGTCCATCTCATGACTCTCTTGGGCCCCAGGGCTGTTCACTGGCCATCAGCTTCCCCATGGCCTGGCTAAAAGCTGGCACCATAGTGGTGCTGGAGCTTTAGCATGCTCATGGGTACACCGCGCATCTCCAGGTGGTTCTTGGCATTGCGTATATATGCCACTTTTGCCCAGGTGAAGCCCTGAGCCAGGGCTTGGCTTTGGTCAGAATGCTACTGGTGATGTTGCTTGGAGCTGGTGGGAATGAGGCACTAGTACATGTTGGACAGCAAACTCTGGTCCAAGAGATCACCAGCACCCCCACATTGGAAAAGCCCCACTGTACTGTGAGCTGGACGCTGTGGCTGAACGTGTCCACCCAGGTCATGAACTGAAGAAGGGATCGTAGGTGACACCCCCACAGGGTGCAGGTGTAGCCAGGAAAAGCACTTGCCTGGGAGCAGAGGAACATGTATCGCAAGCAGGCATACCAGATCCACCCTGAAGTGCAGCATGGTGCTGGGGCTCAGAGCCCACACCCCTTCAGTGTCTTCTCCCCCACCCTCCCCAAAACACAGGCTGTCCTGGCTGATAGCGGTCCATACACAAGGTCTCTGGTCTGGAACTCACAGGAGCAAAGGCGGGTGGGGCACCATGTAATCATAGGTCCAGCAACCCTGTGGCAGCAATTGTTCAGACACATGGCCAGGTGTTATCTCCTGCTTGTGGACAACTGTGGTCAGCAGTAGCATGACAGGATGAGTGGCCACAACATGGGGGCCCAGCAAATCTTTGTACTCTGCACCTGCAGCACCTGGAAGGGCTCAGGATGCTCAAGAAGTAGCTGGTGGGCAGCCTGCTTCATGTTGTTCAGCCGCAGTGGCATGGCAAACTCCTTTACCAGTCACGGGGCTGCCATGACAATGACAGTGTCACCACCATGTAGCCATCAGCCAGCAGGTGGTGTGGAAGTGCTAGCTCCGTGTCCAGGGAGGCATGCCCACACATGTTCTCCACTGTCACTTCCACCCATCGAAACATGGCTAGGCACAGCCTGCCGCCAGCCACTCACAGAAAGCCTCACGGGTTCACAGAGCTAGGTAGGCACACCAGTGTAGTCAAGCCTGGCCTGGCCAAAGGCTCAGGTTCAGTAAGGGCAGTGCCACCACTGGTTACGCCTTCACTTACACCGCTGTCAGGGGCGGTGGCAACTTGTACAGCAAGAAAGCCATGATGGAGTGACCGCCTTGGAAACTCATGAACACAGCCCTCAGGCCTGAGGGAAGTGGGAGAGAAGGGAGTCAGCATAATTAGGTGAATTTTGAGGCCAAATACATCAGGTTATAATCCTGACTCTGCTGCTCTAGACACATGAACGTGGTCAAAGTACCTAACTTCTCTGGACCGCAATTGTCTCATCTATAAAAAGGGTTGTTAGCATACCCTTCATAGAGCTATGGGAAGATTAGATGTTGTATGTAAAAGACATGGAAAGTCTACTATATAAATAACAGCTTAAAATAAAGTCACTTACTTTGGACCACTTGTACCAGAAAGGCTTTCCTGGCCCTCCTTCCCACAACCAGTTTGGCCGATCCTTTGCCCCAGAATCTGCCAAAGTAGTCCCTGTCATAGCTGGCCAGTGCCCTGTCCCAAGAAGTTCTACTGTGGCCAGCCCCCTCCTACAGATGCAAGCCAGGCAGGCCCCCAACCCCAGATAGCACAACCAGTCCAGATCCAGACCAGCTCACCAGCCTTCTGTGTCTCCCAAGGATCACTTACCCCATAGGAAACAGGGTACAGCAGGGCAGTTGTGAGGAGAGCCATGGCTGGGGAGGGAGTGCACAGATACTGGCTCACCAGTGTAGTTTGTCCTGCCAGTCTGCCCTCCAGCCCTCCCACTGCAGGACCAGAGGGGAGCACAAGGGGAATTCCAAAAAAGGGCTCCACCTTAGAGTCTAGGGAAAAAAAGTAAAGTTGGGAGTTTCACCTGCCCAGAGCTGGGCTGAGGCCAGGCACATTGTGGGGGCACTTATAGTCCCAGATGCCTGGGTCTGGCCCTCAGCACACTCCCTGGGTCAGCATGCAGATGTCCCCATAAGGACTGACTTCAGTCTAGCCTAGTGCCATTGATCATAATAAGGCCTAACTATGTGGGCAGGGCAGGGCAGGGAGAAGGGGCAGATACAGAAGGGAAGAGGGACAGAGAGAAAAGAGGGGAGAGACAGTTACAGGGAGAGGAGAAACAGAGATGAGCAGAAACACTAAAAGAGGGAGAGGAAAATTACAGCCAAAAGGAGAGATGGTTGTGGGGAGAAGGACAGAGAGTGTAAGGAATGAAGAAGAAAAGATAGAGTGGGGGAGAGATATAAAGACCAAGAGAGAAACGAGATTTCTTCAGAAAAGGGCCTGTAAGTGTGGAGGACATGGTTGTGTTTGGAGGGGAGAGGGGTCCAAGTTTGAGAGAGAAAATTATGAATTAGAGTAGCAAAGGGGGCAAGGCAGGAACACCATGGTTCCTAAGAAAAGAGGGGCAGACCCTTGAGCCCGCTGAGGAGAGGCTTCAGGCTTGAACTTTTGGGGTTCTGGGGAGTTGGGGACAAAAAGCCAGGACTCTTGGATTCTGAGAAAGAAGGGCTCTGTGTCTGAGGGAACAGAGAATTGGGGACCTGAACTCCTAGGTTGTGGAAGTAACAAGAGACAGAGGCAGGAGAAGGTACTATCTGCCAGATGTGGAGGCCTGAAGGATCTGGGTGGAGCTCCCCAAGGGAAGACAATGGCTTCCACATTACTCTCATTCTCCCAGAACAGTCTGAGCTGGAGAACAATAGAGCTTCATGGATGATCCAGGAGGTCCATGGAGGAAGGACAAAGCTGGTTCCAGACAGGGACAGGCAAGGGACCTTGGATACAGTTTCTAGCACCCTCCTCCCCTAAGTCCTAGAAGCCTGCACTCTTAGCCCCCTTTCCCCCCAGAACCCTTGCCTTTGGTAGGGGGAGTAGTAGAGAATTAAAGAAGGAACTGAGTTTCTTAGAACAGCTTCATTTATCACCCACTGAAGATCCTTCCCAGACTCTTCAGGTTTCGGAAGAAGCTAAGACTAGTGTGGAACCCAGTGGATGTGAGAGGTCTAAGGGGTTGGAAGAGGTGCCAGTTCTGGAGACAGAAACAGTAGAGGTCATCAGCAGAAAAGGGAAATCAAGGCAGCGGGGCATGTGGGGAGGGGGCACTGATGCCCCAGAAGGTGGTGAATGGAGAAGCAGGAAGGGGATCAGTTCCCAGCCCTGGGGCCACAGCATTTAGGGCTGTGGATGAAGAGGAGGTTCCCGAAGAACTGATATTTTATCCAGAGTACTGGGGAGAAGGATGCATCCTAGGGGTTCCACAGAGTTGAAGCCAGAATATACCCAGAATAAAGTTCTTTGAAGTCTCACATTTATACTGTAAATTTTTACCAATTTTTCATTCACCTTCATCAGTCTATCCATGAGTTCTCATATAAAAAGATTTTCAAGCCCTGGTCAGGTACTCGGTTGGTTAGAGCATTGTCCCTATATGCAGGCGCATACAAGAAGCAACCACTGAATACATAAATAAGTGGAACAACAAATTGATGCCCCCCTCCCTCTCTAAAATCAATTAAAAAAAAAGATTTTCAAGTACTTACCAGTGACACCCTTTAGCCACCCCTCTTACCCTCAACAGTGAAAATCTTCAAGTGAAAAGGAAGCTGGGAGCTCATCCTGTGGTTTTGGGTCTCCCCAGCTAGTTTCCTGGTGCGTTGGGATGTCTGTCACTCAAGCTTTCAAGGCTCTTTATAAACCCGCCCACAGCAGCCAGATATTCCCAACTCTCTCCACAGGCAACCGACCCCCCCACCCCCCCACAACCTTGTTCTCTGCCATGTGCCCTCAGCCACCCTCCCCATTGTAGCCAGGTGGATCTTTCTAGTCTTAACCTGACCCTGACCCTCCCCATGGCTCCCCAGTGCTCTTGGCATGGAATCACAGCTCCTCAGCCTGGCAGCTGGTGACTGCCCACTTAGCTCAGCTGTCACCATCCCCCTTCTCCCATGCTTCTCTCTAGCTACACAGAACTTTGGCCAGCTCTTCAAGTGCACAATCCTGTCCTCCTTTCTTATCATTTGCACAAAATGTTCTCTCTCCTTGGAAGATCCTTTCTTCTCCTGGCTCTCTTTGTAATATCATGTAACTGCGCAAGGCCCAAAGCAAAACGAAAATGTGGAGTCCCTTATTCAAAAATCATTAAGGGGGGAGTAGGGCATAAGGGGCTAAATGATAATGGAAAAAATACAATACTTTTTAAAAATCATTAAGAATTTCACAACAGTGACAGCAGAGCATTCAACCAAGTGCGGAGTCTTCCTAAAAGTGGGGCTTTTTGTGACTGCACAGATCATACTGCCACGAAGCTGGCCCTGCCTTCAGGAAATCCTAGTCTTCCCACCTCCCATCCCAGGCTGTAAGGAGCCTCTTCTGGACTCCCAAAGTTCCTTGGGCTTAAACAGGCCCTAATGATTCTCACCTGTGCTTCCCACCCCCGAAGCCCTGGCCACTCTGGACTACCATTGTTTGGTATCCATTTCCTCCACTGGAGTGGAACTCTGAGAGGACAGGGTCTGGGGCACTGGTCAGGGCAATGCTGAGCGCTGTTACCTATCCTTGCTTTGTGAGGCATGAAAGGGCACAGCACCAGGGAGGATAAAAGGCAAGAACCATGTTCAGGTTCAACCCAAAGAAGAGGACCCCTTTATCTGATTCTCCCACACATGTGCTGATGTAAAGAGCTGCAAAAGCTTGGCATAAGATGAGGCCCTGCAAGGGATCACAGGTATGCCCAGACACTTGGCCTATGTTGGATTAGCCACACCCAGACACAAGGGTTGGATTGGGCAGCAGGCAGATAGCACCAGGACCAATCACTTAAGAAAAAAAAAAAATGCTCCAGTAACCTGGCACTTTGGCACCAGGAAAGCTGTAACAGAAATGTGCAGGGCATTTTCAAAGTCAGACAGGGGATAGAGAGTGGAAGGAGTAGCACTTCCTGAACTCCGGAAATTGGTGGACTCAGTTGGGCAGTGTTGGACAAGCTACATTTTAACTTTAAATTCTAGATACACGTGACCATTTGTCTAGTCATATTCTCTATGCATGGGGGTGGGGCCAGCCTGCTCCCATATACTTCCTCCAACCCTCCCTGCTTCCAAATATGTAATAAGCTACCATTAGGAGTGTGTCCCCCTTTTTGTGGGCCCACATTTTCTGTGTCCACATCCCCCCAACCAGCTACTGTCTCTGCCTTGCAGAGCCCTGGTCCACGGTTCTGCCTCGTGCTTGAACCTGGAAAAAGTCATTAACTCCTATGCCACAGAGAGGTCAGCTCCTTAATCTAAGGAATGGATCCTTGGCTATTGGATACCAGGGCCCCACTACTCTTCTTCCCCAGTCTCTCTACAATTTTGCCTGAGACCCAGGTAGTTGAACTGTGATCCACACTGTCTTCATCTGCATAGAGGAGTGGAGGCTTCTGGTGAGGTAGTCTCAAATCTCTCTCCAATCCATCCACTCAGGCCTCAACCTGGGCTGGGTCAGCCTTCTGCCTGAACCATTGCAGTAGCTTCCTCCCTGGTCCCCCTGCTTCACTTTTGTCCCCACATGCAAACGTACCTGCCACTGGAGCCTTTAGGATCAGGGAGCACAACCCTTCTCACTGCTCAAAACCCTTCAAGGGTTTCTCATGACACTTGGAATGAAATCCAGACTCCTCCCAGTGGCCTACAGCAGCCTGCATCACCTGCCCCCTTCTCACTCTCCAGTCTCAACACAGCATCACTTCCTTTTCCCCACCGCACTTCAGCCACAAGACCTTTCAGTCCCCTTTACTCACCATGCACCCCTCCGTCCCTGGACTTCTTTAAATGCTCTTCCACTTGCATGGAATGGCCCCCCTGCCCCCACCCCAGTGTAGTTAACTCAACCTGATCATCCTTCAGAGCTCAGCTGAGGCAACACTTCCTCCAGAAAACCTCCCTCAACCTCTCTTCCTGGGTTAGGTCCCCTGGTTACAGGGTCTCACAGTCCCATGTCTCTCTTCTGCATGGCCCCGCTTGTCACACAGATGATTACACTTGCTTATGTGATTATTTACCATTTGTTTCTCCCACCAAATGGTGAGGCATGTGAGGGCAGGACAGGCTCATGTTCATTACTGAATCCCCTGCATGTAGCACAAGTAGGCACAGAGTAAGTTAGTATTTTAAAAACAGGGTTGAGGAACAGTGCACTCTGGCTCCCCCTCATGGCAGCAACTACCTGTAGGTATCCAAACCTCTTCTTCCCTAGGCCTTTTCCTCAATACACCTCCTTGTCCCTGCTGGCTGCTCCTGACCTCAGCCACCCAAGGGTAACAAGAGGAAGGACCTAATGATGCTGCTGGAACACTTGGGAGTCAGGCCAGATTCCTGGGACTCAGGTTGTTCCCATGGTCAACGGAGGATCATTTCCAAGGCCTGTACACACCAACAAAGCTGAGGCACCCCACATCATGAGAACAGCCAGCAGGTTCTTGGGCCCTCTTCACCCAGTTCCTCACAACAGCATCACTCCAGAGAAGACTGACAGGACCCAAATTCCCTCCTCATCTCCGCCTCTGGACCCACCACTACAGGTAGCCTGAAATCAAGGGGCATTCTAACCCTCACTGCTAGTTCCATTCCTGGATCTTTAATGAGGCCTGAAATTTCTAAGGCCTGGAGTTTGGTCCTCTGAACCGCTTGGTGTCTGAGGGGGGCCTAGGGCAGTCCAAAACAGAGTGACAATGAGCCCTGGAGAGATGTGGGGCAGAAAGTCCCACATCAACCTGAATAAGGTTCTAGGACCACAAATCGCAGGTCTATACTCCCTATCTATTTTCTTACCTGCTACTCTCAAATCAGCTGAGTGGCACCTGTCCGACTGAACCCCTAACACTGCTCTTACTGAAGCCTTGATATCATTAAACACAATAATCACTTGGGTCTGACCTGCCTGGTTTGCTTCACTCTGTCTGTCTACCTGCTGCTCCTGTTTAGTCTTTGTTTTTAAGTCTAGGTTTTTCTCTCTCAGACATGGAAAGTCCCAGAGGCTGTCTCACAACCCTGGTGGTCTCAGTTCCCCATCACTTCTGACACAGCCCTTATTTCTGTCCCCAGCTCCTGCCTCAGACCAGTGGTCCTGAGACCTCCTAGTTGTCACCCTCTGGCTGTCCTCTGGGCCCCCCACATCCAACAGGTCCCACACTGGCCTCCGCATCTTCCCCAAACCTGTCTCTTCTCCCTGCTACTGTATCATAGAGCTCTACTGTCCTCTCCCTGGCGTGGACACTTCCCTCCCCCACGGCCCTTCAGCTCCATAACCATCTGCTCAGCTTCTTGAACGTCTCTCTCACCCAACCCTAACTGCTTTGCCCAGCCCTGCCCTCACCCACCCAGGTCCCCACCCTGGCTTCCACCCGGGCTCCCTGCCTCAGTCTTTCCCTTTGGTCCACCTTCCTCATGGTGGCCAGAAGGATCTTCCTAAAGCCCAAACCTGACCCTGTCCTCCCCTGCATAGAATCTTCCATAGCTTCCCAATACTATCAGGCCAGACTCTGAGCTCCTCAGCCTAGAAAACCTGGACCCTGCTCATCCCTCCTGCCTCAGCTCTATCACAGTACCACCAGTGTCTGGCACTTAGTAAGTCCTTGGTTATACTATGCCCTCTGCCTGGGACACCTTTCCCTCTATTCTGGGCCAATTACCTCCTTCAGATGTCATTCTCAGGTCATATGTCTCCTCCACGAAGCCCTCCCTAACTATACTCTAGGGCCCAGGCTGAGTCAGGCACCTTTTCTAGGCTCCCACAATCTCCCTGGCTTCCCTCATTACCACATCCCTGATCTCTCTGAGTTATCACTGTCTGAGGGGAGAGCTTGGGGCTGTCACAGTCACCACAGCATCACCCAGCACATGCTCAGAGATGACACTCAAAGAATGTCTGTTGACTAAATGAATGACCATCCTCAGCCTCATCCAGGTACCTTGGACAGAACTAGGCAGGTCTCTCCCCAGAGGAGGTGTCCCCAGCTCCAGACCCCTGCACGATCCCCCGCAACTTCCACACACAGAGACAAGGGCAAGGGCCCAGGCCCAAGCTTAGAAAAATATGACTTTCTTGTTGTGCCCCAGTGCCCCTGCCACCCTCCCCATCAGTTTTAAAAACCATGAACAATTTGGTGAGTCTGAGGCCAGGTCCCACAGGGTGCCTGGGTCCTGCCATCCCTTGGGCCAGAAAAGTCATGGTGTGGGCATGAAGCTAGGGTCCCGTGGGTTCATGGCTGGGCCCCCAGGGCTCACAGTCCAGCTGGACCACAGTGTGGGCCCTGGGTGCAGAGGGCTCAGGGACAGAGAGGGCCGGTGTGGCACCGTTGGTCTGGGAGCAAACACTGCTGACAGGTGCAGGTACCTTGGCCTTGCCTGGGGGCTGGCCACCATGCACCTTGTAGCGCATAAGCAGAACGAAGATGAAGACCAGTACCGAGGCCACGATGACACCACCCAGCGCGATGATCATGGTGCCGCCCAGAAATGGTGCATGCGGGGCCCCGCAGGGGTGCAGAGCAGGCTCTGTGGAGAAGTGAGCACAGCCCACAGGTCGTGTGGCTGTCAGCCCCGTGGCACTGTCCTCGTACACTGCTAGCACGCACAGATCATAGGTGCGGCCTGATGCCAGGTCGGTCAACAGGAAGGAGTGGCTGTCAGCTGAGATCATCCTGGAAGGACAGGCAGGTAGGGGTCAGGTCTCCAGTTGCCCAGCAGCTGCCCTGCACTCTGCCACCCTTCTGTCTGGAGGATTTCCTCCCAGTCCAGCTGCCTCATTTCACTCTGACCTCTGAATCCCACTGCTGGAATTCCCTTTAGTCTGATACCTAGTCAGTGGCCTGACTGATATCCCCCGTCTATTAGCCAATTTTACCTCAGCTCACTGGCTAACTTTACTGTCACATTCCTCTCAAATTCCCCAATTTTTTCTCCCTCTAGTCCCCATGCTCAAATTCCCTCCAGTGCCATTGTTCCCATTCCCCTGTGCTCTACTGCCCAGTTCCTCTGTGGCCTAGCACTTGAGCTTTTCCAGTCCTATTTTATTTTATACACAGTTTCCCAATTTCCATCTTGCACCGCCAACCCAATTTCCCACCAGGCTGCAACCAAAGTTCCTTCTAGCTTTGCTGCCCAATTTTGCTCCACTCCTTCACCTGATTTCACTCTGGTCCCCCACCCTGTTCTCCCAACATTCCACCAGCCCACTACCTGAGCTCCTTCTAGCCCTGCTGTCAGAAATTTCTCCAGCTCACTGCCCAGTTTTGTCCTCACCCTATCTGATCTCCCTCTACTCCAATTCCTATTTCCTTTTAACTGCCTATCCAATTTCCCTCTAATTCCACCTCCTAGTCTCCCTCTAGACCCTTTGCTCCCATCTGACTTTCCTCTAGCCTGGGCCCAATTTCTTCTTGCCTCTAGCGTACAGCTGGATTCTAATCTAACCGCCTGATTCCTCTACATCGCTGATGCCGATTTCCTTCTAACTTGCAAATGAACGTTCTCCTAGCTCCGCTGCCTTCTATCTACAGTCTTGCTTTCCAGTGAGGCCTGTCATCTAATACCATTTTCATTAAACTGATGCGCCTCAGCCACCACTGATTTTTCTCTATTGCCTTATTTCTTTCCAGCTCTGCCTACTGATTCCTTTTATCTCTGTTGCCTACTTTCTCTTCATCCTTACTTTTCCCATTTCCTTTTATCCTTAGCACCCTATTCCACTATATTTTCTTGTAGCAGAGCACCCTGTTGGAGATTTAACTTGCTTTATGATCAGTTTTATTCTTAAATTGCTTTAATAAGGTAGATTCGGAAAAATCTACAATTCTCTCTGGGAGGGTGACTTTACAGGAGAGCATTCATCCCATTCCCTGCCACAGGCACACCAGACAAGATCTGTGTGATTTTCAGGTGTGGATTGTCCATAAAATCTATTGAGTACTGCCTGAGAAAGGGAGTGGAATGAGCTCATTAGAGTTCCAGAATTGAAAAGGAGATCAAATGATGATCTCTTGAAGCAAGGGCCCCTGGGGAGGAAAAGGAGACCCAGGAGCTGGGTTTGCAAAGTGTAGACCCCACTCTTAGGGAGGCTTAGTCCTCTGCAACAAGGTCTTGGGGACTGCACCCTTGGCCCAGCCAAACAGTGAGAACAGGGAGCCATCCACAGCTATCCATGCAAAGCTGGACTGCGTGAGAGGTGCCAGGTCAGAGCCACCACTACTGGCCACCACATGTGGCCACAGCAGATATTCCAAGTACTCTCCAGCTCAGTGGCAGAAACTGTGCTGACCCACCTCCTGGAGTGTGTAAGCTCCAGGTTTCATGTTTGCAACAACAGAAGGGAATCCCCAACAGTGGCAAGCTGAATATTCCTGCTCACTTCACAGGTGGAGCTTGAACTAGGTTTATTTTGATTTAGAAAATCAAAAATTGAGATGTTGCCATATAAGAACTCCAAACATGTGGAGCAGTTCACACTGCACGACCCAAAGGTGAGTCTCTATTTAATCTTTATTACTTAAATTTGTTAATATCTCCCCAAACTTGCCTCCCTCCTTCGACTCTTCATGTTTTTGGCTTGGTTACTTTTTACTCTTGCTGCCTAATTTCCTTTATATGTCTGTGATTATTTACTTTTGCCCCATTATTTCTTTTTACCACTATTGCCAGATTTCTTTTACCCTCTCTGCCTGATTTCTTTTACCTTTGCTGTCTGATTTCCTTTGTAACCTTGCAGCCTCATTTCTCAGCTGTGCTGCAGCCTGGGTATCAGCAGGCCTGTCTCTAACCCTCCGTCCACCTTACTCCCTCACCCAAGCTGCCCACTGCCTTGACACTGCACCTGTAGACGAGGATGTCATCAGCTGAGCTGTTGTACTGGATCTGGTACATGCGAATGCCTGGGATAGGCTGCTGATCTGGCCACTGGACAAGAGCAGCTGTAGCCCCATGCTCAGTCACCTGGACACCACGGTCAGTAGGGGGCCCAGTGTCAGCTGCCTTGGCAGAAGCAGAGGCGGAGGCAGAGGCGGCAGAAGGTGGGGTAAGGACATCAGGATCCCCGTCCCGCGGGGGGTCACAGCTGGTGCTGTTGGCTAGCTGGGGGGGTGGTGGGGGACCCACAGTTAGCTCAACAGCAGCCGTGGCCTCGCCAGCTGCATTGGCCGCAATGCAGGTGAAGATGCCGCCATCACCCGGCTCAGTGACCAGCAGCTCCAGTGTCCCATTAGGGAAGGCGCGAGCACGGCTTGAGTTTCCCAGCAGCCGGCCCTGGGGTGACACCCAACGCACATGGGGCTCAGGGTCCCCTACTGCCCGACAGCGCAGGGCAGCTGGCCGACCAGCAGGTACTGCCAGGGGTGGTGAGCGGTGAGTCACTACAGGTGGCTCACACACAAACTCCTCCTCACCCACAGCCCAGAAGTAGCGGCCACCCAGAGCAGGTGGGGAGGCGCAGGCTTCAAGATCGTCCTCCCTTGCCAGCCGCCGCAGCCACACCAGCTCACAGTTGCAGTGCAGTGGGTTCCCACCAAAGGCCAGCACCAGGGCAGAGGCAGGTGAGCCACGGGGCCTGGCTAGCAGTGGTAGGCGGGAGAAGAGTGGGTCGGGTGGGATGGTGGTCAGGCGGTTGGAGGTCATGTCCAGTCGTGCCAACTTGTGCAGGCGGGAAAAGGCTCCGGCAGGCACAGAAGCCAGCAGGTTGTGGTCGAGGCCCAGTGTATTGACGTTGCCCAGGCGGCCCAAAGCCTCCCAGGGCAGCTGTTCCAGGTTGTTGTAGGAGAGGTCGAGGTCCTCAAGTGTCTCAGCACAGTCGTCCAGGGCACCAGCCGCCAGGGCTGCCAGCTGGTTGTTGCTCAGGATGAGGTGGCGCAAATTGACCAGGCCACGCAGCTGACCCTCACCCAGTGAGGTTAGCCGGTTACCATCTAGATGCAGGGCACGGAGGGCACGAAGATCAGCAAAGGCACCAGCTGCCACATGGCGGATGGTATTACGTGACAAGCTCAGATGCAACAGGCCTGTCATGTTGGCCAGGTCACGGCGGCGCACAGCTGCAATGAAGTTGTCTGCTAGGCGCAGCTCAGCTGCCCGGCGGTCCAGTGAGGGTGGCACAAACAGAAGGCCTGCCCCCGGGCACAGCACACTTAGGGGCAGTGACTGTGTCTGGCAGTGGCAGCGACGGGGACACAGGCTGGGTGTGGCTAGCTGGGGTGGAGATGAGGCAGGGGCCAGCGGTAGCAGGCAAAGGAGCAGTGGGAGGACGGCCATCTCGGGCAGGGGTGGCCTGCAGGGAAGAAGGGAGGCATTAGGGCAGGCTAAGGCCAGAAGAAAGGTGCCAGAGGGGGATGGGGGGTCCAAGACCGGGAGAGGCCACAATGGGCTGAGAGCAGAAGAGTTGGTTAAAGACGGTCAGAGAGAAATGGTCAGACATATCAAAAGCTGGAGAAGATGGTCAAAGACTCAGACAGATGTGTCATGGGAGGACAGAGGGAGCAGAAATGAACAAAGATGGTCAGAGGGAAGGGATGTAGTTAGAAATGGTTGGCGATGGTCAGAGAATAGGAGGATTGGTCAAGGTGGGTAGAAGATAAGCAAGAGGGCTTTAGACATGGTCACAGAGAGATGGTCAAGGAAGGCCAAAGAGAGAAGACGTGGTTAGGGTGAGGGTCATTAGAAGTAGTTGGACATGACCAGAGAATAGAGATGGTTAGAGATGACTATGAACATAAGCAGTGGACAAAGAGAGAGGCATTGGTCAGGGATGGTCAGATCCAGGAGAAATGTTAAAAGATGGTCAGAAAGGGTCAAAAGCCAGAGAGGAGGAGAGGATAGCTGAGTGACAGGTGTGAGGAGGGGTCATCAGACAGAGGAAAGGCAGCCAGGGATGTTAGAAATGATCAGAGAGACAGAGAAGACAGGTGGTCAGTAAAGGCCAGAGATGGTCATATGGTTGTCAACTGACAGGGTCAGGAGTAGGAGCAGGACAAGAGAGATGATGAAGGATGGTCAGAGGAGGAAATGTGGACAGAGGAAGCTGGAGAAGAAAGACAGGCAGAAGCAGCTAGAGAGAAGAGTTGTAAACAGAAATGTCAAAGATGGTCAGACAGTTGTAGGCCACAGCTGAGAGTCAGGGCTGGACAAGAGCAAGAGAGCCAATGAAAGTTGATGAGGGAGCAGCACAGCAAAGATATCAAAGGTGGTCACTGAGTGAAGCAGTAGACAGGGATGGCCAGAGAGAGGAACTGCGGACAGGGCTTTAAAGACAACCCAAGACAGAAGAGGTGGACAGAGTCACTGAGATGAGTGGTGGCCAGAGGCGGCCAGAGAGAGGAGCAGTGGACACAAATGTCAAAGATGGTCAGAGAGAGTGGTAGAGAAAGGAGACGAGAGAGAGGAGTGGTGGGTGGGAGAGGCAGGCAGGAGAGGTGGCTGGAAATGGTCAGACAAGGTAGATGGTGGGAAGAATTTAGAGGACTGACTGGGAGTGGGTCACAGACCTGGAGACACCATCAAATGGGGAAGAGATCAGAGAGGGACAGGGCTGGCCAAATGTCTAGAGTGTCTGAGGCAGAGGAACTGAAGGCAGACCCATAGGTCATAGTGTCTGTTTCCAGGAGAATCCCTAAGAATTTCCCGGGGTTCTTGGTCCTTACCTACCTCCACCCAAGCCACAAAGTCCCTCCCCAGTCCCTCCCCAGCATGAGTCACCAGTTAGCCTTACCTGAGCTAGAAGCTGCCCCGGGAGCAGAGTCCTCAGGCTCCAAGGGGGTCAAGGGTCAGGGGTGCTGGGTCATGCTTTCCCTGCCCCTGTCTGTAGTGTCTCAGCTCAGATATGTGGTCATGGGAGTCTCTAGACCTTGATACGTGGAGTCCAAGATCCCCAAATATTGGGCCTCTAAGGTCCACTTTTAGAGACTCAAGCACCTTTTTGGGTTGTTCAGAGTCAGGGCTGCTCAGCTCCAAGGTCCAGTTTTGGGATGCTAAAAAGCCAAATGGAGAGTTTAGGGTCTAAGCCCTAAGCTTAGACCTGGGATCTGGTACTGCGGTGCTACGGTTAGCTATTGGGGTGCTAAGTCAAGTTTGGATGTCTTTAGTCCCAAATTCCAGCATTCAGGTTTGCAGCAAGGACTTCAGGCTGGAACTCAGGTTTAGGCCCCTTGGAATGCCAGGGTTCAGATTTTGAAATTTGAGGCCTAAATCTCAGGGTTCAGGTCCCAAATAGTGGACCCAGGGTACAGGCATGAGAATCCCATCCCAGATTTCAAGGTCCAGGGCTCAGAATTCAGAGTTCAGCTCCAGATTGGGGATTTTAGATGCCAAATCTTGAGGTTCAGGCTCCAAATCTTGGGATTCATATTCCAAGTCTTGGGGCTCAGGTTCCAAATACTGGGGTCCCAGGGGCTGATATTGAGATTCTAGCCCCAGATATTGGTGTTCAGACTCCAGGTCTTGGGGTCCCAGCCCCATCAGGGTCCCAGGGTCTCCAGATCTCTGGATCCAATCTTGGGGTGCAGGCCCCCCCGATGTCAAAGGGCAGGCTCTGGGTCTGTGGTGGCGACTACCGGCTTGCTTCTCGGACTGTAGCGGGGGTTGGCCGGTAGTGAAGGGGTCGGCTGCAGTGGGGGTAGGGGTAGCCAGGAAGCCCCGGTGGCCGCAGTGGGGCGAGGCCTGGGCACGAACAAACGAACAGACACGGACACGCGGGGTGAGGGCACCGCAGCGCAGTCGGGGGCGCAGGGGGAGGGGCCGCTCTCAGAGACCCCCCCTCCCCCGCTGGGGCCGCGGCGAGGGCCGCGGCGGGGGCCTGGAAGGGGCAGGACGAGGTCCCAGCAGGCAGGCCAGGTCCAGGTGCTCCCGCGGCCTCCTCTGCCGGAACCCAGGGCCGCGCGCGCTTGCGCTTAAAGGCGCAGGCCCCGCGCGCGCCCGAGCTTAAAGGTGTAGGCACCCCTCCCTCGTTCAAAGCCGCGTCCCCGGCCACGCCTCCTTGGAGTCACCCTGGTGTTGCTTGGGAGCGAGAATCCTTGGATACAGACCGAGACGTAGAGACAGAGACAGACAGAGACAAGAAAGATGAGCAACTTCGATTGAGGGACAGAGAGGAGTGGAACGAGAGACAGAGAGATAGAAAGACATAGGAGTGATGGAAATACAAAGAGACAGTGAGACACTCAGGCAGAAATAGAGACACAGGAGACCAAGGACAAGTCAGAGATAGACAAAGACAGAGACATAGAGAAAGTCAAAGAGACATAGTAGGTGGATGAAAGAGAGAGATACAGACTGAGCTGGGCAACTCAGCTGTGAGGATGGGTATGTGTGTGTATGTGTATATGTGTGTGTGTCCAGTTCTCATTCAGAGCATTGAATGTGGCCCTCCATCCCAGAGTCCCTGGCTCCCCAAGCCTGTCTCCTTCTGCCTCTCTGATTCAGCAGCACCTCCTTACATGTCCTTTCCACAGGTGGAGCTTCCTTACCTGGACCCTGCCCAGGAACAGGCCTAATCTTTGAGGCCAGAGGGGAGACTCTGTTCCTTCCCAAGTCTCCCTGCCCTGGCTGCCAAGGGAAAATTTGGCTCCAAGACCCTGTGCCCTCTAGAATTGGAGCTAGACATCGACATACTGACCAGATATCCCATGGAGGAAGGAGAAGATAGGAAATGGGAAAGAGGCGTGGAGCTTGCCAGGTTGACCCAGAAAAGTGTGTCCATTGATTTCCTCTCTCCTCCCATTCACATCCACTGCCCCACAGAGGACCCTACTGGAATTGCACCAGCACATCACTGACCAGGACCCGTGTCTGCCTATCCTGATGCTTGTGAGAGAATAGGAGAGGGAAGGGTGGAGTGTCACACATGTCTCATGGTGATAGTATTGCAGGAAGAGGGATGTGGGTAGTTGTCTACAAGCTGGACCTGGGAACTTGGTTATAGCAACATGGGGGACCTGATCTTTTGGGAGGGAGCACAGCCTGGCCTGTGGTCATGGTCCTAGCCTGGGGGAACCTGGATGGTCACAAACTACCCCTGGTAATCCTCATCTGAGTAGAGGAGTAAAACAACCTTGGTGGAGGCAGGGACAACCACCTTGGCCTCTCTAGCTCTGCTGAAGGTTTTAAAACAGACTTTTGGCTCCTTCCACATATGCGTATTGAAAAATCGCAGCTAAAATTAACTCAGCTTTAGTGCTCATCTTTCCAGATCATTAGCAAAGTTCATCAGTGCTCCTGGCCCGGCACAGTGGATACTGGTTACACAAACACTCAGAAGAAGAACACAGAAGCTTCAGGGATGCTACAGAAATGGCGAAGGTAGTGGGAGACAGAAGGAAACACCTGAAGATAATCCTGGGAGCAGACTGGGATTAGAATTCAGTGGAACTGGTTTGTTGGGGGGTGATCCCAAGAAATGAGCAAGGGAGGGGGCAGACTGAAACAAATGAGGGAAAAAGTGAATACAAGGTGGAGATGAAAAGCAGGTTTCCCCCAATTTTTCTGAGGAACATTAAGGAACCTTGTAGAACACATCAGAATTGTCCTTCATCCTCTTTCCCCCTGCAAAGTTCAGAGCAGGTGAGGCATTTATTCACCCATTCTTCTTTTTTAGATTTTTATTTATTTACTTTTAGAGAGAGGGTAAGGGAGGGAGAAAGTGAGGGAGAGAAATATCCGTCAGTTGCCTCTTATATGCCCCTGACTGGGGATGTGGCCCACAACCCAGGCATGTGCCCTGACTGGGAATCAAACCAGTGACCTTTCGGTTTTCAGGCCAGTACTCAATCCACTAAACCACACCAACTAGGGCGTATCCACCTATTCTTACCACCTGGGTGATTATTGCCCCTTAGGAGGGAGGGGTGGTACTAAGAACCATCTGTGATCTGAGGCAGAAAAACAGGGAGGGTTGCCTCGTGTGAGCTGGACCAGTGATCCTCACACATTAGCTGCATTAGGATCACTTGGAGGACTTGTTAACCATGGATATCTGGGCCCCAACTCTAGAGTTTCTGATTCAGTAGGTCTGAGATTGGGCGCAAATATTTGCATTTCTAACAAGTTCCCAAGTGATGCTAATGCTGCTGGTCCAGAAGCCACACTTTGAGAGAATCACTGGGCTAAACCTGGGAAATTTGCAATGTGCATAGAACTCTTCACCACAGATATGTCAAAACCTGGCAAATTGAGAGGATGTAGCACCTCAAATGTGTGCCGAAGAGACCAAAATATTTAGAGACATAAAGAGGGGTTTGGAAACAGAGACAGGCAGAGGCAAAGATGCTAGTTCTGTACTTACTGTAGATTTGTGTGCTAGATGACACTGCAGCAAAAGTAGTGACTGAGACAGCACCAGGTCCTGTCTTCAGTGAACTCACACTCCAAAAGGGGAAAAGACACATCCTCAGACAGTTCAGAGTAGTCAGGGCTCTGATGCGGAAGCAGAGGGGTGTGGGATCCCAGAAGCAAAGTCTAACCCCTTTGGCCTAAGGGAGTTAAAGAGGCTTCCTGGAGGAAGGGACCTATATGCTGAGACCTGAAGGATAAATACCAATGAAGCAAGTGGACAAAGAAATCCCCTATGCCATTTCTGTGCAGCTCACTGGTGTGTTAATGCCATAGCTTATGCAGTCTGTGGGCCCTGGGGTGCCTACATAGTACTGTGCATGGGTGTGCATTTACTTATTTAGCTCCTGGAAGGGGATCCTGGTAGGATGGTTGTCTGGGGGACTCCATTTAATTGCTCCATTTACTTAATTTCAGGATCTGAAGAAGGAAACAGAAGCAGCAGAAACAGCCACAGCAGGAAGAATGAGATTAAGCTGCCTGAGAGCTGAGGGAACCTAGGTAGAAAGAGGACTTCTAGTATCCATACACAGAATTTGCCCACATATACGGAGATAAACACAGGGGACACACCCATACTCACACATTCACATCATGTACTCAGAGGCCCAGCAGAACATACATGAACACAGCAGGCATATGAAACACACATATACCTGGACTTGTACAAATTCAGGGGACATACACAAGGGCACACTTAAAAACACACACAGACTTGCAGACATGTGAGAAGGTACATGTGCAGAAACATTCTATACACAGATTCTCTCTCTTTGTTTTTTTCTTAAAGATTTTATTTATTTAGTTCCAGAGAGAGGGGAGGGGAGGGAAAAATAGAGGGAGAGAAACATCAATGTGTGTTTGCTTCTTGTGCTCCCCCAAATGGGGTCCTGGCTCGCAACCCAGGCATGTGCCCTGACTGGGAATTGAACCCGTGACCCTTTGATTCATAGGCCAGCACTCAACCCACTGAGCTACACCAGCCAGGGCAGATTCTCTCTTTTTAAATTTTATTTATTGACTTGAGAGAGAAGAATGGAGAGAGAGAGTAGAGAGAAACATCGATTTGTTTTTCAACTTATCTATACATTCATTGGTTTCTTCTTGTATAATATGTGCCCTGACCAGGAACATACAACTTTGACATATTGGGAAAAATGCTCTAGCCAGCTGACCTACTCAGCCAGGGCTCTTGCACACATGTGTGAATTACACATCACACACATGCAAGAAACATACAGGATGTGGCAAAAGTACATGAAACAGTTTATTCTTGTATCATTATTTATTAATTATTGTATTATTTTCCATACAAACAACTATAAACCTACTTTTGCCCAACCCTGTATTTAGAGTCCCATCAAACAATTACAAGGGATAGGTACACACATATGCACACATGTGCACAAATACACTCAAATTAATGAAGTCAGTCTGCCTGTGCCCCCCAAAAAAGGTTACTTTATAAATAAACAAACTTAAGCCCTTTCCAAGTCAGGGGGTATCAGAGTGAGAAGGGATGGAGGTGGTTTCCTTTCATTCTCAACCAGCACCCATCAACTCCAGTCCAACCATGGGGTTCACTGGAATTAGCTCAGCTTTGTAATTATCATATGAATCAGTACTGAGGACTAGGGACTCACTTTAAAGATCAGGCTTGAAGGTGCACCCCATATGGAGAAGTCAGAAGAGAAGAGCAGGAAGATTAGTGTACCTTCTCCCCTCCCCATATATATACTCTAACCATCCTAACTCAGACTGATGGGTCCCAGGCAAGCAACAACTTCTCCAGGTCAACCACAAGACCCTGTGCGTGACATTCTGCTTAATGCAGTGGAAGACCCACTGCAAATTTTAGAGTGTGTCTTAAGGATTTCCAGCTATCAACGTGGAAGAAGATTTCCATAATATGAGGAAAAGTTTACATTTGTGCAAAGATAAATATAGTGATGATTTATTTGTTTTTTAAAATATATCTCATTGATTATGCTATTACAGTTTGAGCTTTCCCCCTTTGCCCTCCTCCACCCTGTGCCCTCATTCCCTCCAGCAATCTCCTCCCATTAGTTCATGTCCATGGGTCATGCATATAAGTTCTTTGGCTACTTCATTTCCTATACTGTCCTTAACATCCCCTTGTCTATTTTGTACCTACCAATTTGTGTCTCTTAATCCCTGCACCTTTTTCCCTATTCTCCCCCTTCTCCCTCCCTGTTGATAACCCCCCAAATGATCTCCATATCTATGATTATGTTCCTGTTCTGCCTGTTTGTTTAGTTTGTTTTTTAGATTAAATTATTTATAGTTGTGAATTTATTGTCACTTTAATGTTCATCATTTTGCTTTTCTTCTTTTTCTTATATAATTCCCTTTAGCATTTCATATAATAATGGCTTGGTGATGATGAACTCCTTTAGTTTTAACTTGTCTAGGAAGCACTTTATCTGCCCTTCCATTTTAAATGACAGCTTTGCTGTTAAGAGTGATCTTGGATGTAGGTCCTTGCTTTTCGCCACTTTGATACTTCTTGCCAGCCCCTTCCATCCAGAAAAGTTTCTTTTGAGAAATCACTGACAGTCTTATGGCAACTCCTTTGTAGGTAACTCTTTGCTTTTCTCTTGCTGCTTTTAAGATTCTCTCTTTATCTTTAACCTTTGGCATTTTAATTATGATATATCTTGATATGGTTCTCTTTGGGTCCACCATGTTTGGGGCTCTCTGTGCTTCCTAGACTTGTATGTCTATTTCCTTCACCAAATTAGGGAAGTTTTCTTTCATTATTTTTTCAAGTAAGTTTTCAGTTTCTAGCTCTTCCTCTTCTTTTTCTGACACCCCTATTGTTCAGACGTTGGTTCATTTAGAGATGTTCCAGAAGTTCCTTAGCCTATCCTTATTTTTTTAAATTCTTTTTTCTTCTTGCTCTTTTGATAGAATTTTTTTCCTTATGTTCCAAATCATTGATTTGATTCTTGGCTTTATCCCTTCCACTGTTGGTTCCCTATACACTTAAAAAAATCTTTTATTTATTTTTAGAGAGAGGGGAAGGGAGGTAGAAAGAAAGGAAGAGAAACATGAATGTGTAGTTGCCTCTGGCATGCCCCCAACTGGGGACCTGACCCACAACCCAGGCATGTGCCCTGGTTGAGAATCAAACCTGAGACCCTTTGGTTTGTAGTCCAGCACTCAATCCACTGAGCCACACCAACCAGGTCTGGTTCCCTGTAGATTTTTCTTTATTTCAGTTAATGTAGCCTTCATTTCTGTTTGGGTCTTTTTTATGCTGTTGAAGTACCCAATAAGTTCCTGGAGCATCCTGATAACCAGCATTTTGAACTCTGAATCTGATTGGTTGCTTATTTCCATTTTGTTTAGTTCTTTTTCAGGAGTTTTGTTTTGTTCTTTCATTTGGGTCATATTTTTTATTGTTTTCTCATTTTGGCAGCCTCCCTGTGTTTGTTTCTGTGTATTAGGTAGATCTGCTTTGACTCCCTGTCTTAGTGGTGTGGCCTATTGTAGAAAAGTGCACCTGTAAGTTCTATGGGATGGAGCCTTAGGTAATCACCAGGGCAGGGCAACCCATGTCACTACTGTGTGGCTCTGTATGGGGGGAGGGCTCGCAGAGGGAACAATGCTGCTACCTGGCCTCTGGAGTTTTGCCTGGGAGGAAGCTGTCTCCTGGTACTCACCCTGATGCCAGTGACTTCACTTTCTTCCCATATGCCCCTGGTGCCCTTCCAGCTGTTTCCCTGGTGCTGAATCCCAGAGGGGGTGGGTCTGCATGAGTCCTAAGTCTGCTGTGGGCCCTTAAGAGGAGTCTCTTGAGAATCCCACAGTTTCTTCCACTGCCCCAAACCCCACTGGTTTTTACTGCCAGAAGTTATGGGGACTTATCTTCCTGGTGCTGGAACCCTGGGCTAGGTGGTCAAGTCTGGGACTGGGATCCCTTGCTCCCAGGATATCCCTCCTGATTTTTATCCACCATAGGTAGATGTGGGACCACCTTTCCCGCATCTCCGTGCCTTTCTACACCTCTCCACGTATCTTTGTATATCTACGCTTCCTATCCATCTGGATTAGTTAGTGTGTCTTTTTTAAAACCTTGGTCATTGGACTTCCATACAACTTGATTTTCTGACAATTTTGGGTGATATTTGTTTTGTAGGCTAACTGTAATTTTTACCGTAGTTGTATGAGGAAGCAAGGCATGTTTTACCCACATCTCCATCTTGCCTGGAAGTCCCCTACTGACAACTTTAAATAGTGAACGTGGAGACTTTGGGCCACTATGTAGACCTGACATGTAAAAGCCTGACTACCACAATCAGAGGTTAGAGGCTCATTTTACAGAGTGGCTGGTGCTCAAGCTTTACTGATATCAAGGGCCCAGAGAGGATCAGTGTATTAGCGAGCCTAATGCCAGCTGCTATAATAAATACCCCCTGGATTTCAGTGACTTCATGTGATAGTTTATTTCTCACCATGGGGTCCTGCTTGGTTGGTAGCTATCCTCCATCTGGTTGTTGATTCGTACACCACACTTGTTAATTTTGTGCCTCCATTATTGACTGGGACTTGGAATAATCAACTTGGCAAATGTAAGGAGGTGGGATGAGGAAGATTCATCAACTCCTTCAAACACTTGTCCCAGAGGCCTACAGTTTCCTTCTGCTCATATTTTATTGTAGAGAACGAGTCACATGGCCACGCAGGATGCAAGGTGGGCTGAGAACATATTCCTAGGCTGGGCAACTCCCTCCCAGTCACAATTATTCAAAGAGAGTTTGGATTACAATTGATCCAAAATCAATCACCACCAGATACACAACCTTAAGAGAGGCAGCAGGAAGAGGCTGTGGAATCTTGTTTCAACCACTACACCAAACCCTGCTCCAGGGAGAAGTTCCCAGCCCCACCCTAACTACCCACACAACTAACCATTCCCTGCCTTTGGGGTGGGTGATCACAAATTTGACCCCTTTTAGGGCAATGTGAATCTGGCTCAATTTGATAAACCCTTAGGTCAGTGTAGAAGGATGATGGTGAGTGTCCAGTGATTTTCCTCTAATTATTTATTGAGCTCTCACTGTGTTGCAGGCCCAATGCTGGGAACATGCCTGTAAATCACATACAGTTCAGGCTTTGGAATTGTGTCTCCTCATAAGTCAGAAAGAGGACAGATAATTTCTGAACCTGAGGTTGTCACTGTGACACTCCATTATGAACAAGATGGCAGACAGAAGAGGGCAAGGAAGTGACCAAGTCTGCCAACCAGGTGATGGTGGACATGGGGGTTGAGGGAAGGAATGGGGGAAGGGGTTCATGGCTTTCTAGGCATGAACATAATGGCTGTGTGCAAACCCTGGTACTAATCAGAAACCTAATGATTCCAGCTCATAACACAAACCACTGCTGATTCAAGTGCTAATCAGAAATATGGTCCCTATGAACACAAACCTGTGCTGATTCATGTGCTAATTACATATTTATGCCATTGTTAACTCTGTCCTGGAGTTGGGCTAATCACAAACATGGGTAGGAATGTGTGTGATAATGGCCAATATGGGTAGGAATGTGTGTGATAATCGCCGGAGATTCACATGCTAATTGCCATCTTGAGTTGGTTCGTGTGCTAAATGCAATTTTGGACTAAATTAATAGAGTGATCAAAGGGTATTTTATTCTTAGTGAAGAAGAGCACAGAATGAAGCCTGACAGCCTGGGCCCAAATCCAGTTCTGCCACTGGGCAGTTGAGTGACTTTGGGCAAATTATCCTTTTTCTGGCCTCAGCTTCATTCCTCTAAAGGGATATGGAGGGATGACAGTACCTCAAATGGCTGTTGGGAAGATTAAATGGGACAATACATCTAAATCACTGGAAACAGTGCCTAGTTGTAATAATAGTAATAATAATAATAATAATGATAATATGTAGCCAACAATGTCTTGATTTCATTTAATCCTCATAGCAGTCTCTGTTTCCAATTTCTTTACAACTACCCTTTCATGGCGCAGGAGTGAGCCTCATGCCTGGAAAGACTTCCCAGGGATTCCCAGGGTGGCCCTGACCAACTCTAGTCACACATTCGCCCCAGCCCTTTAGCACCACTCAGAGGCAGGAGCGTTAAGTGTTCAGCCACCACGTGGGGGCAGCAACACACCACTTAGCCCCTACACGTGGGTGGATAAGGAGTGGCTCCAGCCTGGCACTTGAACTGCATTTCCCAGGCAGCCAGGCGACAGCCTCTGCCTCACCTTGCTCAAGTTTGGAGGCAGAGAGCCCTTCTCAGCTCGCCTACAGAGCGGAGTGGAGACTTGTTGGGTGGAGGGACTGACCCCGACCTCTGGAGGAGGAAGATGCTGCAGCGGGGAAGTGGTTCTGTGGTTCAGTGCCAGCTGAACCTTGGAGGGTGGATAGGGACAGACGTTCTGGCCCAGGATGTGCAGCCGTGGGAGCTGAAGTTAGGACAGCTGTGGAAGCTACATGGTCATTTACTCCAGGAAGAACGAGATGCCCACCATCATGTATACCCTGGAGCAAGCTCCTCTGCCACTGTTTCTCTCACATGGGTTTCTCTCACTCCCTTCCTCTCTCTCTAATACATATCATATAAATATATAATTTATATAATAAGTACATATATATGTTATACATACTTATGGTAATGTTAAGTTGTGCACAAAAATAATGTAATGATTCTCCAGGCACCCATCACAGGCAATTATCAACATATGGCCAATTTAATTTTTTCTGCCCCCCCCCCCACTGAATTAGCTTAAAGCAAATCCCCATAATTTCACCCATAAGTGTGTGTGTGTGTGTATATATATATATATATATATAATACAAGATTCTTAAAAAATTAACACCTTTAATCACACCTAAAAATAATTTCCTTAATATTATCTAATCACCGGCCCATCTTCAAATTCCCTGTCTTCTAAATGTTTTTTAACTGTCCGGTTGTTCAACTCAAAATCCAAACAGGATACATTCATTTCATTTTGTTGGTACCTCTTTAAGTTTTATTCTGTGACAATTCCCATTCCCTCTCATTCATCTCACAGTCTGATTTGGCTGGTTGCTCTTCTCAGTGCCTTTTTAAAAAATATATTTTATTGATTATGCTATTACAGTCCCATTTTCCCCCTTCACTCCCCTCCACCCTGCACACCCTTCCCACCCACATTCCCCCCTTTAGTTCATGTCCATGTGTCACACATAAAAGTTCTTTGGCTTCTACATTTCCCATACTATTCTAACCCTCCCCCTGTCTATTTTCTACCCACCGTCTGTGCTACTTATTCTCTGTACCTTTTCCCCTCCTCTCCCCTGTTGATAACCCTCCATGTGATCTCCATTTCTGTGGTTCTGTTCCTATTCTAGCTGTTTGCTTAGTTTGCTTTTGTTTTAGATGTGGTTGTTGAGAGTTGTGAGTTTGTTGTCATTTTACTGTTCATATTTTTTATCCTTTTTTTCTTAGATAAATCTCTTTAACATTTCATATAAGGGCTTGGTGATGATGAACTCCTTTAACTTGACCTTATCTGAGAAGCACTTTACCTGCACTTCCATTCTAAATGACAGCTTCGCTGGATTCAGCAATCTTGGATGTAGGAGCTTGCCTTTCATGACTTGGAATACTTCTTTCCAGCCCCTTCTTGCCTGTTAGGTCTCTTTGGAGAAATCAGCTGACAGTCTGATGGGAACTCCTTTGTAGGTAACTGTCTCCTTTTCTCTTGCTGCTTCTAGGATTCTCTCCTTCATTTTAATCTTGGCTAATGTAATGATGATGTGCCTTGGTGTGTTCCTCCTTGGGTCCAACTTCTTTGGGACTCTCTGAGCTTCCTGGACTTCCTGGAAATCTATTTCCTTTGCCAGATTGGGGAAGTTTTTCTTCATTATTTGTTCAAATAAGTTTTCAATTTCTTGCTGTTGTTCTTCTCCTTCTGGCACCCCTATAATTTGGATTTTGGAACATTTCAGGTTGTCCTAGAGAGTCCTCAGCCTCTCTTCATTTTTTTGGATTTTTTTCTTCATTTTGATCCACTTGGATGTTTGTTTCTTCCTTTTGTTCCAAATCATTGCTTTGAATCCTGGTTTCCTTCTTGTCACTATTGGTTCCCTGAATATTTTGCTTTATTTCAATTTGGGTATCTTTCATTTGTTCTTTCATTTTTTGACCAAGCTTAATCAGTTCTGTGAGCATTTTGATTACCAGGGCTTTAAATTATCCATCAGTTAAGTTGGCAATGTCCTCATCACTTAGTTCTGAGGTTTTGCTGTGTTCTTTCACTTGGGCCATATTTCTTTGTTTTGGTGCACCTGATAAGTTGTAAGGGACAAAGCCTTAGGTCTTCACTCCGACAGGGCAACCCTCCTTGCTGCACTGCCTATGGGGGAGGGGCCGGAGAGGGAGCAATGCAGCTCACCTGCTGGTCTCTAGCACACTTTCCAACAGACTCTTGAGTCGGACTGGAAGTATCTCCCACCATGGCAACCCCAGCCATAGTCCACAGTCAGCTCTGAGTCTCGGTTTTCCCCTTAATTCAGTCCCTCCCATGTAACTCCGCAGAGCTCGTCAGTCAGCCCCAACCCTCAGCCACCTGGCAGTAGTTTTTCCAAGTCACCCACCCCGCAGGGTCCCCCTTACCAGTCTGGTTGTTCTGATTGATTTTTTCTTTAATTCCTTGGTTGTCGGAGTTCCATGCAGTTTGACTTGCTGGTGCTTCTGGTTGTTTATGGATTTTAGATTGGTTGTTATCCTCCTTTTGGTTGTGAGAAGAAGTAAAGGGTTTCTACTCACTCCTCCATTTTGGCCGGAACTCCCTACAGTTGTTTTCAATCAGTGTTGTGAGGCTTTATTTCCCCACACTGGAACCCCGGGGTTGTATGGTCCATCCCGCTCCCCCTTTCTTTCATTCACCTAGTTTATCTGCACATGAATGTGGGACCCTCGGGTCTGCCAGCCGCTTCCTTGCTGGCCAGCTGCAGCCTTGCGCTGCCTCGCTGGGTATGCTAGCCACTGCCTTGCCACGAGTCCTCTCCTCAGGGCTGCCTGACTCAGGCCCCTCCTACTGGTCTGGATGAATGTGTATTCTTTAACTCCTTGGTTGTGGGACTTCCACACAGTTTCATTTTTCTGTCGGTTCTGTTTTTTGTTTTTAAATTGTTATTATGCTTCTTTTGGTTATGTGAGGAGGAATGGTGTGTCTACCTATGCCTCCATCTTGGCCGGAAGTTCTTCTCAGTGTCTTTTAATATGCTCTTCTGTTCCCTGTATGTCTGGCAACCTGGTAGATCTAGATGCTGGGTCAAATGGAGGTACAATTTAGGGTAAGTATACTTTGTGGGTGATGCCGAGTTCTTCTATGAGGAGGTACATAGTAATGTCTGGATGTTTCTCTCCCTCTCTCTCTCTCTCTTTTTTTTTTTTTTGTGATATTGATATCCAGTGTTGGGAATGAATGTTGTCAGCTTGTTCCATCCATTATAAAATTATAGCCAAACTTAAGGAAGTTCCAAACTTAAGGAAGTTCCACATGCTCTCCCCTCCATCTCTCACCCTCTATTCTACAAAAACAACCCTGTGTATTGCTAAAGCCCTTCCGCGTTGCTAAACTCAGAGGCAATTCACCATACTCAACTGGCTAGCCCTGCAATAATATCCCTCTGCTGTACTGTCCAATATGGTAGCCATTAGCCATACAAGTGGCTATTGAAGGCTTAACTAGTGATAATTGAGATGTGCTCTAAATACAAAATACACACTGGTATTCCATAGACTTAGTTAAAAAACAAAAAGGAATGTAAAATACTTGAGAATTTCAAAATATTGATAACACATTGCAACGATAGTATTTGGGATATATTAATAAAATATATATTAAAACGTTGGGACTTCCGGCCAAGATGGAGGCGTAGGCAGACGCACTGTGCCTCTTCTCACAACCAAAATTAAGGACAACAAAGATTTAGAAACAAGAAAACAACCAGAACTCAGAAAATCAAACTGTTTGGAAGTCCAAAAACGATTCATCCAGACCGGTAAGAGGGGCGGAGTCGTGGCAGGAAAAAGCAGAGGCACTGACCGGGCACGCAGGCAGCAGCGGCTGGCAGCCCCCAGGTGCACAGTCAGTGACTAGCAGACCCTGGGCACGAGGCGGCAACTGTGCAGAACCAGTGAGGCCGCACAAGGCAGCTGGCTGACCAGGTGGTCCCACATTCACGCGCAGATAATCCAGGCAAAGGGGAAGCGGTGAAAGGAACTGGAATCTGAGAGTGAGTAAAGCAACCGCCATTATCTCCTCTCAGACCCCGCCCCCACATACAGCGTCACTACCCAGCAACTGGGCTGTCCCGCCCTGGGGAACACCTGAGGCTCCACCCCTCACTACATAACAGCCGCAACTAGACAAAACAAACAAACAAACAAACAAAAAAATCCAGAAATGAAAATGGCTCAAACCGGAGAACAAATCAAAGCCCCAGAGCCAATTTATCTAAGCGATGAAGAGATTGCCAACCTATCAGATGCGCAATTCAAAACCCTGGTAATCAGGATGCTTACAGAATTGGTTGATTTTGCTCACAAATTAGATGAGCAAATGAAGGCTACAATAAGTGAAATGAAGAAAGATGCATGGGAAACCAACAGAGAGGGGAGGGAAACTGGGACTCAAATCAATGGAGTGGACCAGAAGGAAGAAAGAAACAACCAAACAAAAAACGAGGAAGAAATAAGAATTCAAAAAAATGAGGAGAGGCTTAGGAACCTCCAGGACATCTTTAAACATCCCAACATCTGAATTATAGGGGTACCAGAAGGGGAAGAAGAAGAGCAACAAGTAGAAAACTTATTTGAACAAATAATAAAGGAGAACTTTCCCAATCCGGCAAAGGAAATAGTCTTCCAGGAAGTCCAGGAAGCTCAGAGAGTCCCAAAGAAGTTGGACCCGAGGAGGAACACACCAAGGCACATTATAATTACATTACCCAAGATTCAAATGAAGGAGAGAATTCTAGAAGCAGCAAGGGACAAGGGG
>PVKU01010937.1:29347-47745 GCA_004027475.1 Anoura caudifer | reverse complement strand
CAATAGGGGAGTGGGAAGAGGAGAGAGGGGGACAAGGTACATAGAACAAGTAGCATAGATGGTAGGTAGAAAATAGACAGGGGGAGGGCAAGAGTAGTGTGGGAAATGTAGAAGCTAAAGAACTTATGACACATGGGCATGAACTAAAGGGGGGAATGTGGGTGGGAGGGGTGTGCAGGGTGGAGGGTAATGAAGGGGGTAAAATGGGACAACTGTAATAGCATAATCAATAAAATATAATTAAAAAAAAAGATTTTATTCATTTATTTTTATAGGGAGGGGAAGGGAGGGGGAGAGGGAAAGAAGCATCAATGTGTGGTTGCCTCTCATGCACCCCCTACTGGGGACCTGGTCTGCAACCCAGGCATGTGCCCTGACTGGGAATCGAACCAGCAACATTTTAGTTTGCAGGCTGGCACTCAATCCACTGAGCCACACCAGCCAGGGTGAAAGCAGCAGTTTCTTAAACAAAGAAACATGCATTGCCATGTGACCTAGCCATTGCAGTCCTGGGCGTTTCCCAGAGAAATGAAAACTTGTTTAAACCAAAACTTGTCCATGGAAAGGTTTATTTTAAACAAAAACCTTTTGTTTAAAAAAACCCCGAAAGACACCTCTTTCCACTGCTGCTGTGGAAAACAGTATGGCAGCTCCTCCCAAAAGTAAAAATGGAGTTACCATGTGATCCAGCAAGTTCGCTGGCCTGCAAACTGAAAGGTCACTGGTTTGATTCCTAGCCAGGGCGCAGGCCTGGGTTGCGGGCCAGGGCCCCAGCTGTGGGTGTGCGAGAGGCGAGCAGTCTGTGCTGCTCTCACACATCGATGTTTCCTCTCCTTCTCCCTCTCCTTCTCCCTTCCTTCCCCCCTCTCTAAAAATAAGTAAATAAAATCTTCTTTATTTAAAAATTGGTAAAACTCAGGTTTACAGTCTAGTGAGCAGTAGTGTACCAGTGTCACTTTCCTGGGGTTTTTTGAAGTGTATTTCATTGATTATGCTGTTACAGTTGTCCCAATTCTTCCCCCTTTGCCCCCTTCCAGCTGGTATCTCCCTTCCCTCCAGCAGTTCCTCCCTTAGTTCACGTCCAGGGGTCATACTTATAAGTTCGTTGGCTTCTCCATTTCCCATACTGTTCTTAACCTCCCCCTGTCTATTTTGTACCTGCCGTTTATGCTGCTTACTCCCTGTACCTTCCCCCACCGGCTAGGTTTTCTGAACAGAAGAGTGACACATGGAAGCAGTGGTTTGATTTGGCGCAGAAGCAGGCGAAGGGCTGATGGGGGAGTAGGAAGGTCTACAGGGGGGTAACCACCGAAAGGAAGGGATCAAGGGATCAGACAGAGTTTGAGGCGGAGCCTGGGCCACTGGACAAATGATGTCACTGCCTGAAGTAGGGAAGGACTCGGATTTGGGGGAAATGGGCTCTTTCCCAGTGCGTCCCCACCGGCACCTGCATCTCCGTCTCGTATTTCCATCAGAATTCTTACGTTCTTGTTTCCTTTCTGAAACCAGGGTGGGCCCGCCAGATTCCTAAGAGGTAGAGGCAGGATTTAATGACTGTTCCAGGGATCCTCCTGATTTCACCCCCTTGTATGCAGAAGTGACCGGGACCACTCACCAGTGGAGGGGCGGCCGTTCACCTCATACCCTGCCCACCACCCACAGCCCTGCCTCCCGCCCAGAAGCTGCCTGCCAAGCTCTCTGCAGAGGGAGCTGTCTCCGGAGTCAGAACTCCAGCATCCAGCGCATCCGCGCTGGGGGCTTGACAGGCAGCAAGGAGTGGTGCGTGTCAGCTGCAGAATTTGGAGGGTCTGACCGCTTAACTGATGATATTCAGTGTTGGGCCGTCTCCGATGCAGTGAAACAAGTTTGGGGAAAGTTACTCTTGAGTGCTGAGAGAGCGGGAGAGGCAGGACGGCCGGAGCCCAGGCTGAGCAGTCACACCCAGCTCGGTTGTGTTCTGACGGCTCCCAGTCTTGTCACTGGAGCCCCCGCCCCGCTCTGCCTCCTCCCCCGTTTCCCGTTACGTGAGCCTTCCTGGTCCCCTGGCTCACAGCGCTTACCTTTTTCCCTCACAGGCGGTCTTTACGCAGAAAAGCAAGCTGCTCCCTGACCTGCTGGACTCCAGGCGCTGGCAGGGCTTCCAGCTGGACGAGTACCTGATAGGGCAGTCCCTTGGCAAGGGCTGCAGTGCTGCTGTGTACGAGGCCACCGTGCCTGTGTGGCCCCGGAACCTGGAGGTGGCTGAGAGCGTAGGGCTTCTTCCAGGGAGAGGCCCAGACATCACCCCACCTGGAGCGGAGAAGGGACGCGCTCCGCAGGCCCCCGCCTTCCCCTTGGCCATCAAGATGATGTGGAACATCTCGGTAAGGGTGGGCCTTTCACCTGCAAGGAGCCAATCTGGGGGGCCCGATTGGAGCTTTTTCCTGGAAGTAGACAGGGAAGGACAGATTCTCCGCAGTCCGGTGCCTGTAATGTCCATGCTGCCGGCAGGTCTGTGAGCCGCAGCTTGAGTAGCAAGGGCCTAAACCATCGGCTTCTCAACTGGCAGTCCTGGCTGCTCAGTTAGTGCATTTCCGGGCTGCACTCATCAGCATCCTCTCTCCTCCCGACCTGCCTCCCTGGGGAGGAGGAGCCACACTCAACTCTAAACTCACGTCCGCCTCACCTCCAGGTCAGAGGCTTGCTTGTCACCTCCTTGCTGTCAGTTCTTGGAGGACTCAAGGCTTTGGGAAATTCAGTATATTCCCCCCACAAAAATGAAGCTTTCTGTCTATTTGGAGTAGTTCTTTTCCTTGCCATTACATTAGGAGGGTTTAGAAAATTCGTCCAGACCTGCCATCCGGTCTCCTGCCCGGGGCATCTGTGCAGGGCTGAGGCAGAGACAGCCTTGCAGCTGGTGCTGGATGCGGGTGGCTGCACGCGTGCGCGTGGTGTCTCATGCTGATTTGGGGGAGCGAGGCTGTTAGACGGCGGCACTTCCAAGCGGGGGTAATAGCTACCAGGTAGCCAAACCGTTTGCCCATGAAACACCCAGTCAGAGCATCACAGCTGCCGCTGGTTGGGTCGCAGCTGTGGCTTTCACAGGAGCTAGAAGACTCGATTCTTACAGATCTCGGTTCCTCAGTTTCACGGGTACCGAGAGCTGCCCGTAGTGAAATGAGGGCAATAAGGTGATTGTCCTCCTCCAGGTTTTTTGTTGGTTTCTTACTGGGGGATGGGAGGGCTGTCCTGTGGTTCACAGCTTTTCCAGGGTGGGCTTGCCTGGCTCTGGCCTGTCCGCTGAAGGGAGCCTACAAGGACGAGTCTGGTGGTGACCAGACGCACCTGTGGCAGAAGGGGGGTCCCACGCCCTGCTCACCTTGCCATCTCTTCCTGCCCTGGCGTCTGAGCGGCCCGAGTTTGAGGTGTGGGGAGTGGCCTCTCAGTTGGCGTGGGTGACACCTCTGCCCTTTCTCCTGGGAGACACTGATCTTCTTGGCTTGACGCTTTAGAGAGGTTATCTTGAAGGTCAAAGCCAGTTTGGGGCGGTGAAGCCGTCTGGTCCCGATACAAGGAGGGAGGGCTTGGACTTGCCATTCTGCTCGGGTCTGTATAACCCTGGATTCACTGTGGATGCATTTCAGGCCGGCTCCTCCAGCGAAGCCATCTTCAGCAAGATGGGCCGAGAGCTAGTCCCAGCCAGTCGAATGGCCCTGGCCGGGGAGTACGGGGAAGTCACTTACAGGTAAGCGCCCATCTGCCCCCAGACTGGCCGTGAGTTCTTTGAGGACCAAACCGTCGTCCGTGTCCTCGGCACTCAGCACAGTGTCCGACACCACACAGGAGACGGTGAATGTGTCCTGAATGATGTAGTTAATGATGGGTTTTCAGCTGGTAGATGAATCACTTGGGAATAAGATGCCGGTAGCTGGTTCGCGCTGGAGCCGGGGGAGAGGCCACCCCACAACGCCGTTTCAGAGTGGAATAGCGACCCGATTTCTGATTGTGCCTAAGCAATGCCCCGGTGGAGCACCGAACTCTGCTCCCAGCAGAGGTAACACCCACTCCTCTAATCGCTGCAGTGCACCTAACGCTGCTGGGATTTTTTTAAAAAAGGCCTGTTCCCCAGGAGTTTTCCATGAGGCCCAGGAGCTGGGCATCTCAGGAGCAGAATCAGGTGTGGTGCCTTCTAGAATGGTGTGTGCTCAGGTGCTGAGGAAGTCCAGAGGTGTGCGTGGCGGGGACGCGCCATTCAGAAAGGCCTCTTGTCCCCTCTTGAAGGGCCAGTTCTCGCTCCTTTTGAAGGATGAATGGGCAGTAGCTCAGCAGAGCAGCAGGAAAAAGGCATTGTTCCCGGGGAAGAGTGGGTGGGCGGCAGCCTGGCTGACAGTGGCTCTGCAGGTCCCGTGTCCACGTGTGTGCACTGTGATAGCACAGGCACTTGCGCTCACTGCGACGTTTGGAGACCACCGGGAAGAGGTGGGCCCGCGCACTTTGGGTGATTTACTAGAGGATTTGCAGACCTAGTTCTGGCAGGAAGATGGAAACGGGACTTAGGGAAACATGCGGGAAAAACCCCTTCCGGTGCTCGGAAGGCTCCAGTGTGACTGAGGGTCTGTGCAGGCCTGTGGGCTCAGCGCTGCCGCCCTCTTCCGATTCCTCGGTGGGGACCAACGGACCGCCGAATGCCAGCTGCCTTCGGGGTGCTGTCACATAGCCGGAGCACAGCGTCTGTGGCACAGAGAGCCCTGCCCAGAGTCTGCAGAGGTCCCTGCCACTCTCTGGCCCTTTACCCTGCCTTAGCACGTGTCACCATCTGACCATAAATCACAGGTGTCTTTGTTTTTTTATATAGTTTTTATTTTGTTTTTAAGATTATTATTTAGAGAGAGGGTAAGGGTTGTGCAAGAGAGAAAGAGTTGCCTCTTACACACCCCCAACCAGGGACCTGGCCTGCAAGTCAGGCACATGCCCGGACTGGGACTCAAACCTGCGACCTTTGTTTGCAGGCGGCACTCCATCCCAAGCCACACCGGCCAGGGCGATGCGTTGTCTGTTTATTCACCGTCTCTCCAGCTGTGCGATGCGCCCTCTGAGGCCAGGGCCTTTAGGTTTTGTTTACTGCGTTCCCCGCAGCTCAGGGGGTGTCTGTTGAGTGATTAGATGCAAGTGGCCGAAGGTCCGTTACCTGAAGTGCTGACGACATCTCGCGCTGTCTCAGGGAAACTCTTCTTCCCTGAGAGCGCCCCAGGTGTGTTTCTGCTGAGCCTTTGCTCACCTGGGGACCTTGCATCAGCCCTTTGTGTCTGCTCCGCTCACTTCTTCTCCCACCTGATTTCTGGTCTTGTCCCAGGTACATGCCATGCTCCACATGCTGGATCCCCACTGCCCTCCCCAAAGGCACCTGGCTCCTCCGTGTCTTCTGTGTCTCCGCGCGCAGTTAGCTCTGCTGGGCTGCCCTCCCCACAGCCTCCTGTCCCGGGCCAGGTCTCGCTTCAAACACACCCACACGTCTCCCGGCACAGCCGCGCTCCTCCTCTGGGCTCCGGTGACAGCTAGGCAGCATTTCCCTGAGGGAACGAGGCTTTGACCCCTGGGACTGCACAGGACAGGAGCCCCCTGGGGTGGGCTCAAGAAGAAGAGCTGAAGGCCCCACATGGGCTGGGTCTGTCACGCTGGGGCACCGAGGCAGCTCTGAGGACACGGCAGGTGTCTGCTCCCTGAGAGCTGTCTTGCCGTCTCTGGGCTTCTTCTCCATTCTCCTCTCGGTCACACGTTGTCCTCACTTCCTACCCCATGGCTCTCCTGTCCCGGTGCCTTCTTCGGCTCGCACATCCTGATCTTCCAATGGCCCCAAGCAAACCTCACGTCACCCTTTCACCAGCTCCACTGCCGACCGCCAGGCCGCCGCCATGCATCCTCCTTCGCACCTCTCGGAGAGAGGCTGTAGCTCGCCCCTTCCCTTTGCCCGCCAGCCACTGGATGTCAGGCGTGACTGCGGCCTGTGGTGTTTGGGTCCGGTCGTCTCTGGTTGAGGGGCTGAGCTGGTACACAGCAGGTCCCATGCCTCAGCAGGGCTGTGGGAGCGCGGCCGCTGGAGGAGGAGGGTGGGAGGGCAGGCAGGCAACAGCTCTGCTACCAGCGGTGGGTGTCCGTTCACTCAGCAAAGGTTTACTGAGCTCAGCCTCCACACCAAGTATTAGTGCAAGAACTTGGACTCACGGAGATTCTAGGTCCTTTCTTAACTCATACCACCGACCTCAAGAGGCACGTTGCTCCCTTCCCCGCCCTTGGCACTAGAGACTGAGCACCGAGAAGTTGAGTAACTCTGCCAAGGCCGACCTGGAATCCCAGCCCAGGCAGTCTGGTTCCGGGGGCTCCCAACCACTGTGTCAGCCGCATGGGGTGGATCGAGGGTCGGATGGGTGGCTGGATGGACGGACAGACGGACTGGTGGAGTCATCACATAGGATGAGTCCCCTTAATGGTTTTTTACTCTAACACCAAGCTCTATGCCTGGAACACAGCAGCCCTGCAGTAAATGTTTGGAAAATAAACGGGTGAATAAATGAATGGCAGTATTTTTTGTGGCCTTAGATCACCATCTTTCCAACTGCTCTGTTACTGGCCTCACACGTTTGACTTTTTTGGCCGAAACAGAAAATCCAAGAGAGGGCCCAAGCAGCTGGCCCCTCACCCCAACATCATCCGGGTCTTCCGCGCCTTCACCTCGTCTGTCCCGCTGCTGCCGGGGGCCCTGGTCGACTACCCGGACGTGCTGCCCCCACGTCTTAACCCCGAAGGCCTGGGCCACGGGCGGACACTTTTCCTCGTCATGAAGAAGTAAGTAGCAGGTGTGTGGCGGGACCTGGAGTGAGTGGGATTGGTCCCTGCCCCTGTCGCAGGGAAGAGGACCCTCACACTTTGGGAGATGAGGCCATGCCGAGGGCACTTTCCTTCCATTTCCCATGAAAACAGAATGTGATGTCTTCATTTAGAACAGACTGTTCACTTAGTGCCCCCCTTTTTTTAACATCAGTGTGTGGTTGTCTCTTGTACTCCCCGCACTGGGGACCTGGCCTGCAACCCAGGCCTGCGCCCTGACCGGGAATCGACCGGCAACCCTTGGTTCGCAGGCTGCACTCAGTCCACTGAGCTGCAGCAGCAGGGCCGCCTAGCGCTTTCAGTGCATTTGGCTGCTGTCCCTTCTCTGTGGCTGCCTTACCTGTTCGTGGTCCTCCCCCGCCCCTGTGCCCCCGACGCTGCCGAAGTGGGCGTTTTAAGGAAATGAGCATCTGCACCGTCACTGTCGACGTGTGCAGCCCAGCTCTTCCTCATTTCAGGGTGGTGGGTGGGGACGGAAAGGGGACTTGGGGCAAAAAAAATCCGAAAGCTCTAGGAAGAGGAAGAAAGGCCGTCCTCCTAATAGTAAGTCAGTCAGCGTGTGATGGAGGACCCGTGACCCTCTCCCCCAGCTACCCCTGCACCCTGCGCCAGTACCTCCGCGAGAACACCCCCAGCCCCCGCCTCGCCGCCGTGATGCTCTTGCAGCTCTTGGAAGGAGTGGACCATCTGGTTCAGCAGGGCGTCGCGCACAGAGACCTCAAGTCCGACAACATCCTCGTGGAGCTGGACGCAGGTAGTCGCCGGGATGTACCTCCACGCCTCCAGGGGGCACTAGACTTGAGGTCTGGGAGCACAGGTCCTGTTTGTTTTCGTGTCCTACTGTAATATGTCTACATTAGCTCTATACACAAGACACGCGCAGTCTCACCTTCAGAGTGGGGGCCGTCGTTCTCCTTTGGGGCTTGTGGAGTGGTAGTTAACATTTCCAAGTTCCTTTCCGTTGCCCACTTACAGAACAACCTCACTGGTGGATGTTTTCTTGGAAACAGTTCAAGAGAGGTGGACTTTAGTACTTTAGTGCAGCGTAAGGAAGAATTTCCAAACCGAAACATGTCCCAGTGGAAGCCCGGGTGCCTCTGGAAATTGTGACTTCCCATCACTAGAAGCATTCCAGTAGAAGCTGGGTGGTTAGTTGTTTGGGAATACTGTAAAGTAGATCCATGTCCGATCGCTATTGATGCAGATTTAATAAGTAAACATGCCATTAAATTACTAGAGGAACTGGCTTTTAAAAGCAAGCTCTGTGAATCATTTCACAAATAACTAATTCCTAACGCATCTGTTTCTTAGGTTTGGACTTGTGGGGTTTCAAATTCAAATTAAAAACTCAGGGTACAAAGGCCGTCAGAGGTCATGTGAGCCAAGCATGCATGATGTTGAGTAAATGACAAGCAGCCCCCCCCCTTGGGGCAGGTCCAGTCACCGTGCTGTTTAGACTGAGCCAGGCGCACCCAGTCCTCCACCTGGGGCTTTGTCTGGGAGCCTGGGTCTCCGCGCAGCTGGCCCTACCTTGCAGCTGGCTGGGGAGCCTCCCATCTGCCCTCGGCCAGTCCTGAGCCCCTGTGAGCCTCTCACCTGTGTGTTGATGGTGGCTCGGGTCGGGACACAGGAGGGCCTCTCGGGAAAGACAGAGCATCAGTGGCTTACGTCTCCTGTCCCTTCCCCAGACGGCTGCCCCTGGCTGGTCATCTCGGACTTCGGCTGCTGCCTGGCTGACGAGCGCGTCGGCCTGCGGCTGCCTTTCCCCAGCTGGTACGTGGACCTGGGCGGGAACAGCAGCCTGATGGCCCCCGAGGTAAGTCCTGGTGAGCGTGTCCCCCGCTGCCAGCAGCAACTCCTCGGGGTTTCCGCTGACAGAACGAGACTGGATTCCTCATTATTTTCTCACCTCCCCCATCTTCTAGGGCCCATTATTTGGCACAAGTCCCGCCCCCCCCCCACCACTTTGCTGTAACCTGGATCTCCCTAATATTCCTGGGAGATGCCAGTTCTGTCAGCACAGAGCAGACAGCCTAAGCAGGTTCTTCTGGATCTGAGCTGCAACTCACTCAAATCCTCGGTTCCTTGGGACAGAGTTCCGATTAGCACCCAAATCAGGAGCCATGCAGGACTATGAATAGCTTAGAAATAGCAGCTGCATGAATGCTCACCCACCGCTTTCCGAGCAGGTGTCCACGGCCTGCCCTGGCCCCAGGGCGGTGGTCGACTACAGCAAGGCTGATGCCTGGGCAGTGGGCGCGCTCGCCTACGAAATCTTCGGGCTCGCCAATCCTTTCTACGGCCAGGGTGGAGCCCACCTCGAAAGCCGCAGCTACCAAGAGGCTCAGCTGCCTGCACTGCCCGAGTGGGTGCCTCTGGATGTGAGACAGCTGGTGAGGGCGCTGCTGCAGCGGGATGCCCGCAAGGTGAGGCTGTCCCCTGGCTTTGCAGGGGCTTTGGGAGCAGAAACCTCAGAGTGCACATCACGTTTGGGCAGGCACTCGAGTGACTGACAGCTCCTCTGTCTTACGGAGCCAGAAAGGCCAAGTACAGGAGAGCAAACTGGAGATTTTAGCATGAGTTGGAGTAGGGGAGCTAGCCACCAAATTAGACTCACTCTTCTTGGCTTCAGTTACTTAAGTTACTCAGAGAAAAAGGCATTTTTAAGAAATGTCTGATGGAGATTAGTTTACGGAAACAGCTGAGCTCTAGTGAGACAGCAGACGTGAAGACATCTACGAGAGCGGAGCTGGACATTCTGGGGTCACTAAAGGAATCTACAGGCTCGCCCGCCTACAGCCGCAGCTGGAGGGGTGGGTCCGGTTCAGGTGGCATGCGTAGTGGAAGGAGCAGAGGCAGACCCGGGTTCCGATCCCTGTGCTTCCACGTGGCTGCCCCAGCGCGCTGTCGTGACCACGGTAATGCGCGCTGCTGCGAGATCCACTGGGAGCACGCTGTCCCCGGGCAAATCTGTCTACCTGGAAAAGGCTGGAGCACGGGCAGGGAGCAGCCAGCATGTGTCAGGAGAGGGAAGGGCGGAGAATGTGGCTGGGGCCAGAGCAGGGAAGAGCCTGGAAAGAGGCCTCCTTCCCAAAGAGGGTTGCGGGCCGAACACTGGCGCCGACGCCCTAAGCCTCAGCTTCTCTTCCTGTTGCAGAGACCGTCTGCCCGAGTAGCTGCTAATGTGCTTCACTTAAGCCTCTGGGGTGAGCATACCCTGGCCCTGAAGAATCTGAAACTAGACAAGATGATTGGCTGGCTCCTCCAGCAGTCGGCGGCCACTTTGCTGGCCGACAGGCTCACGGAGAAGAGCTGCGTGGAGACGAAGATGAAGATGTTATTTCTGGCCAACCTGGAGTGCGAGGCGCTGTGCCAGGCAGCCCTCCTCCTCAACTCCTGGAGGGCAGCCCTGTGACGGCCGATGTAGCTGGCGAATCACTAAAGAGCTTGGCAGCACCTATGTCGTGATGGTCTGTGGATGCTGAGGGAGGGGTCCGCGGGGAGGGGAGGAGTCGGGGGGGGGGACGGTGCAGAGGGGCTGCTGGGTGGGAGAGATGGCCTCTGGTGCGGCAGACGGGAGGAGCGAGCTGAGCGGAGCTCGCGGTCTGTCACTGTTAACTCTAGCCGTGCGACTCTGGAGGCTTCGCATAACCTGCGTGGTCTGAGGTCCTCTTACTTTAAGTGAAGGAACTGGTGTAGGCAGGGGTTGGCAGACCTCCCCTTTATAGAGGGCCCAATGGTCCACACCCCAGCCGTCGGGGCTGCCCAGCTCTCCTTGTAGCACACAAGCTGTCTCAGGTATGCAAACGAGCAAGTGTGGCTGGGTGCCAATGATAAAGCTGGTTTTTGGACACTGAAAAGTGAATTTCATGTGTCAAATAGCCTTAATTTTTAAAACCATTTAAAAACGTAAAAACCTTGTTTTGCTTTCAGGCCATACAAAAAATAGGCAGCAGGCTGGTTGGCCCTGAGGCCGTAGTTTGCCAACCCCAGGCCTAGCTGAGTTCAAAGGGTGGCACTCCAAAAGAGCGCTGACTAATCACTAGGCCTCTCTGCATGCATGCCACAAATCCAAAGGGGGGCGTGCCCTGCACCAGGTGAGAAGATACGCTCAGGTGTTAGCTGCTGAGCACAAAGCCCTACCTTAGCTCACCTCCGTCTTCACAGACCTCTGAGGATCTCGTGTCTGAGCTGGGCTGTTAGATGAGGCCGGGCCAAGGAGGGCTGGACCTGCACCCACTCTACAGAGAGGATCCCAGCCAAGGTGGTGCTGGTAGTGGCATGTTACCTGAGCTAAGGCAAACGTCTGCACAGGTCAGCAGGCTCAGGTGCCAGAGTGGATGACCAGGCAAGCCTGAACAGCAGAGCGCCGCTGCACTTCCGCTGCGCGTTCCCGGACAGCGCGGGGTGTTTCCGAGCGGGCATTTCTGGGGGCTCCTGCAGCTGCTGAACTGAGTCTGGCAGGGCTGAAATGCAGATGCAGTGGGCACTAACAGCGTAGTGCTGTGTGCTTGCCAGCTTCCTTCTGATAGCATTCGTTAACAGGAACCGCGAAGCATTAAACGCACCTTTACAACCGCAGAGTACGTTTGTGCCTTGGCTTTAAGACTGATTCTTTTACCAGGAAGGAAATTTTGTGGGCAGAGATCAACATTGGAGAAGGGATTTTGCATATAATTTTGCACATGCTTTTTAGTTACACGGCCGTTCCCTAAAGCAAGTGAACACACATTTAAGGTTCTTTTCAGCCAAGCAGTTGTGCAGGTCTGTTACAAAGGCAGGCGCTGTTACCTCAGGTTTCCCGTTTCACTGGGTCCCCAGGGCCGCAGCGTGTCATTAACCTTACTTTATTCCCTGAGAAGTTTGGAAACGCTATCATTTCACAGTCAAAATACAGTCCGGTCTTCGGCAAAATTAAGAGAGGCCACTACGATTTCGTACCCAGTCATTACTGAACACCACCCCTCCGTCAGCCAAGCGCACCAGGGCCAGGCAGAGTTCGAGGCAACGGTTCTCTTTATTTTAGAAACGATCGCGACTGCACTTACAAAAACACCACTTAGCATTAGGTGGACAAAGTCACATAAAAACCATCCCTGAGCCCCCACCCCTTGGAACTCAACGCCGCCTCTCCCACTGAGGTAATGAAGGCTATGCCACTGCCCCGCCGCTTAAAAAACAAACATGAAAAACACCACAAAGGGGCACAAAACAACCCCACAAAACCCCTCCGGCCCAGGGGGGCCCAGGGGCCGGCGCTCAGTCGGACTTCTCCTTCTCCTTCATGTGCAAGAAGACGATGCTGAAGATGAAGAGGCCGGCCATCATGGAGAAGGCGCTGGCGTAGTAGGGGTAGGCCGAGGGGATGAAGCGCTCGTACTGCGTGTGCTGCAGCGGCCGCACCGACACCTGCCGCAGGACGGAGGGGTCAGGCCGGCCGCTCGGGAGCCCGGGCGCGGCACACGCCGGCTGAGAACGGCCTGGGACCCCGCTCACCTGAGTGGAAGAGTATAGGTGTGTGTAGCCCAGCCGGTTGTAGTCCACTTTAAACTGGAACACACCGTACACGTCCGGCAACTTGAACTGGACACTGTACTTGCCACCTGGGGAGATGGACACGGGTGACCAGGAGGGGCTTCTCGGGGCCTTGCGAGAGCGAGCTGGAGGCTGGACCGCTTCCTGCAGCCTCCCTGCGGGGATGCTCTTACCTTTCCTCTTCAGGAAGGTCCTCACGAATGGGTCGATGCGGACAAACTCCAGCTGAATGTCGTCCCCGTCAAAGGGGACCCACTTGCCGTTAGAGAGCTGCTCGATCACGATGCTGTACTCCTGCGATGACAGGTCAGTTGGGGGGGGCAGGGCCTGGAGGGGCCACGCCCTCGGAGCTGCGCCGCACCCTCGCTCACGCACCTGGCAGGTGCACCCCTCTGACTCGCAGCCACCTCTTCGCAGCGGTGGAGCCTGCACCCACATGGCGCTCCACCTCTGGGCCGTGCCGGGAACCCTCGGGCATCCCGGCTCCCCCGCCTTCGCTGCCCTCCACCCTTCCCCCCATCCCTCGCCTGACAGATTCATCCTCAAACCCGACTCCAAGGCCCTTTCTTTTGTAACCCCCACTTTCACCACAGCGAGTCAGCGAAGCCCCCCCGCTTCTGCACCCCCACAGCAGAACCACACCTTCCCACAAGGTCCCCATCAGGATGTGGGTTTCTCTGCGCCTAGCCCGCCGTCGTCCAGGGCAGAGGCTCATGCGTTCCTCCTCACTCAGGCCCCTGACGCCCAACCCGGAAGTGATCCACAAACCCCGCGAGCCAGGGCCCTCCCTACAAGCCCTTACCACGAGGTCAGTGACAGTGTAGGCGTGGGGCGGGGCTGTCTCGCCCACGCGATGGTGCGACACGGGCCCCACACGGAGGACGCCCTCCTCTTTGAACACCCATCGGGAGAGGGCCACAGCGAGCTCGTAGTTGCCTGTCTGGGAAAACCTGCAGAAGAGGAGACGGGAGAGGCTGGGGCACCCAGACCACCTTCTTTCCGGCGGGAACGCAAAGTAGGAAAGGACGTGAGGTGGTGTCACTTTGGGTGCCACCTGCTCAGTAGGTGCACAAGTCCCGAAACGTCTCCGGAGAAGCCACTACTAGAAAAGTCTGGGGTGCCAACCCCAGCCTTGCAGCCCCCGAATCAAGTCCTCAGATAATTCTAAAGCACCTAAAGATCTTAGCTTCTGACACGTTTAGCCAAAAGCCTTCCTCCTCCCCACCGAGTCTTCCCCTTCTGCGTGAACCCCATCACCCACCACATGGCCCCCAGCCCCCGGCCTGACCTCTGGGAGCCAGGCGTGGCCTTCTGCACCGCCGAGTTGAAGAAGGCGTCGCTGAAGAAGTCGAGGGAACCGCTGAAGATGACCCGGGCGTTGTTCCTGGCCTGGAGCCCAGCAATCAGGAGGGTGTTCTTCCCCACAGCGTGGGGGTACTGGGAACAACATGAGGCTGTCACCCCAGAGGGCCCGGGCAAAGGGCCAGCCATGGGCCTCTAGGACAACATCAGCCGGCTAGACCTGAACCACCTAGGCCCCACCTGAGGCCGGAACCTGAGACACCCCCCTGCCGCCCACACCCCACCCCACCACTTCCCATCTCATCAGCCTCTGCGAAGCGTGCGTTCCTGCTTAGTTTTCATCTTCAAATACAAAGGCACGTGGCCTCGGGGCCCAGGAGCTGGAGCCTCAAGGCTGCAAAGGCCCCTCACCTGGGTGATGGGCTTATCTGGGAAGAAGGAGTAAGAGGTGGAGGAGCCTGTCAGGATGTCCAGGACCAAAGGGTTGTCGGGGTCAGCCACCATCCTGTGGGAGGAAACGAGAACTGCCTGACTCGGAGCACACGGGACCTGGGCCCCCCAAGGGCCACCTCTTTGCTGGAATGAACCCCACTTTCTTCACAGCCAATACTTAGCTCTCCTCTCGCTGTGACGACGAAGTCTGACTCGTCGTGTCATGAATTAACCCCATCCACATCCTCTGGAGCAAGGAATGTCCCTACGTAGTCACAAATCTGGCTGGCTCCCTGACAAACGGGGCGACCCTTCTTCCCCCAGGCCTCCGCCGGCCTGTCCCCGCTCACTCACCCAACGCCCCGGAAGAGGACGGGATTCAGAGACGACTTCCCGACTATGGTTGGGGCCTTGAGCAGGTTCTCAGTGTCGGCCACGATGAGCGTGTGCTGCAGGGGCACAGGGAAGGGCGGCGGCAGTCAGGGCAAGGTGCCCGGGGTCCAGCGGTCCCTCCCAACGGCCTCGGGGCTTCCGGCTGAGCTTTGCTAGGAGGGACTGAAACCTGGACGGCAACAGGCCTGGTTACCTGGCCGAGGTCTGAGATGTCATAGCTGTGATGGTCAATGACAGCCGTTTTCTCCTCGTCGAACTCGATGCCACACTCACTGCCCAGCTCTCGGAGAGGGTCACCTACACAGACCCCAGAGATGCCTGGCTGAGCCCTTATGGACGGGCCTTGGGCCAAGCCCCATCACTTGTCCTGGCTCCCCCACACCTCCCTGTCCTGGTCACCCCCAGGGCCCCACAACGTCGCCAGGCCGGGCTCAGCCCCAGCTGGGCTGCTGGACAACACATGGTAAAGGAGGTCAGCTCTAAACTCGAACTGCTGAGCAAGAAGCGCCGGCCTTCTCCCATCACAAATACTCTGGGGCCTGGGTTCTGCACGAACACCCTTCCAAGCAGAGTGCCATCTTGGCAAACTCAACCTGGGTGGTCTGTCTCTTCCTCATCACCTCACCAAGGACCCCACCCAATACGGTTTATAAAGCTGTCAATACTGAAAGAAAAAGACGAAACGATACTGGCCAGGAGCAGTTCGTGGTTGAAGCTAGGTGACAAGTACACAGGGCTCATTCTCTCCCTGCTTCTACGTATCTTTAACATTTTCCAACAGGAAAGAAAACGAAAATCTGCCCAATGCTTTGGGCTCCACCAACTAGCCTCCCCTACTTGTCTTTCCTTTTTAAGGAAAGAGCCACCAAAACAAATAAAAACATAATAAAGGGGTAAAAAAAAAAAAAAAAAAAGAAAAGAAAAGAAAAAGAAAAAACAGGTTCACAGCCTGTAAAAGGACCCGCATCTCACTGGCACAGGGGACAGGACGGGAGGGCCGGGACGGTTCTGCAGTCGCTCGCTCACACCCAGTGAGTGCCAGTGCAGCCGCTTCCTGGAGGAGGGGCGGAAAGCACCAGAACCTCTGAGTGCAGACTTACCGATGTCTGAGCTGGCAGCTACCAGGACGCTGCCTCCACCGTCAATAAAGGTGCTGATGGTCTCCACATTGATGTTGCCTCCAAAATCTGAAAGGGGCACCAGACTCAGTGATCCAGAAGGATGCTCTCACCGCTCCTCTGACACCTGGGCGGCAGGCGGGCAGCCCAGCAGCCACAGTCGGTGACGGGACAGCGCCCTCTGGCGGCCCAAAGGAGAAGGACCTTTACTGTGTGCACACCCTGATAGAAGGCAATCCTCCCGTTTCCCACGGTGATGATCCAAAAAATAATGGCTGGAATTCATAAACTTTGAGAGGTATAAACCAAATAGTCAAACACCGATTTTAGCTGTCAAGTCATTTACACACTTCAAGTCACATATAACATATTTGTTTAGAAACGCTGCATTTTCCCACTCCCATCAGGAAACGACCTCACTCAAGCTCATCACCTGCACCTTCCCAGCCGCTCTGAGGCTCACCCGGCAGTACCCAGGAGCCCATCGGCCTCACGCCCCAGGCGCCTGAGAAGAGCCCTTCCAAATCGAGGCCGATGCTGTCTGTCACCGAGACTGGTGTTCATCCACCCGACACGTGTAGGGCGTTTTCCTAGCGATCCCGCAGATTTACACCCATAGTCGCCATAGCAGAACCACTTCACGTGCCACTAGTTTTTAAAGATTTTATTTATTTATTTTTAGGGGGAGGGAAAAAGAGAGGGAGGGAAACTGATGTGCAAGAGAAACACCGACTGGTTGCCTGCTGCACGCCCCCAACAGGGGACCTGGCCCCAACCCAGACAGGTGCCCTGGCTGGGAATCAAACCAGCGGCCCTTCGCTCCACGGAATGATTCCCAACCCACTGAGCCATGCTGGTCAGGGCTCTACTGGTTTTTTTTTCAGTGATCACCAAAATTTCCAACATTGGGAACTGTGAGATCATACCCCTTTTTGCTCAATTTGGTCAGGTGACTACCATAAGCATCCAAAACTAGCCGTAAAAATCCGAATATGAGAATGGCCCTCCTTCCTGTGATAATTTTCACAAAACAGACAAACGAAAGCAACTGTGCCCAGGGACCCCTCACCCCACATCTACAAAGCCATCTGCCCACTCTCCTACAGAGGCCAGGCAGGGTCTTAGGCAAGTCAAAAACAGCTTCTTGGTACAGCACGGGCGTTCCCTTAGGAGCAATGCCTGAAGACACTTCTGGCTGTCCCAAGGGACGCAACTACCACCATCTCGTGGGGAGAGGCCTGGGATGCTGCTAAGCATCCCACAGTACACAGGACAGCACAACCAAGAATTATCCAGCCCAAAATGTTAAGAATACGCCCTGGCTGCTGTGGCTCAGTGGACTGGGTGACAGCCTGTGAACCAAAGTGTCACCCATTCGATTCCCAGTCAGAGCACATGCCTGGGTTGTGGGCTAGGCCCCCAGTAGGAGGCACACAAGAGGCAACCACACACTGTTGTTTCTCTCTTTCTCCCTCCTTCCCTTCTAAAAGTAAATAAAACCTTTAAAAAAAAAAAATCGAGAGTGCCACTGTTGAAATGAAGACACCTGGGCTTAAACCTACATAATCCCATCACCTTCCCAGGCCCATTTCCTGCCTGTAAAAAGGGCGCCAGATTTTCCAGGTAGAAAGGACTTATCCGGATCCTTCTTCGGGAGCCATTACTTTACAGAACACGACTTGGGAGCTTCCTGATCCCACAGAGGCCCCGGCACCCACCGGCCTCAGTGAAGGAAGCCAGGCTGGTCTTCTCACTCCTGTGGGGGTTCCCAGCGGTCCCAGCACCACAGAAGGGCCCTTGGAGCGGGGCCAGTCCCTGACCCCGACCCTAACCCCCTCCAGCAGAGATGGGCCTCCTCCCCAGGAGCACATGAAGGAGCCGCAGCAGCATTTCCCAAGTGTGGGACCCACTCTGCCAGGGGCAGACACGGTGATGACGTGACATGGGGCAGGGCTTTGAGTAACGCTGGAATCTCAGAGAGAGAGACAGAGAGAGTGAGCAAGCGCGTGCGAGCGCGCTCCTCCGTCATCAGAGAGAATGTCTCGGCGTGATACTTGTCTGGAACACTTCCCTCACTCCCGCTAATCTCCTCTCGTAAGAGGAAGCCCGGGCTCCGACGGAGTCCGGCTGGAACTGGGCACTGTGCTTGTTCTACTTACAGCCACCTCCCACTGCGAGCAAGGGGCGACGCTGCCTTCCCCTGTCCATGGCGACACAGGGGTTGTTACTGCCTTCCTTTTAAAAGTTGCTTTGGTTTTTAAAAAGCAAGTCAATTTAAAGAAAAATACGAATTATTAGCACAGACGATGTGGAACAGCACAAATCAGTCGGTACATAAAGTCGGCGAACATTTGTGGAAAGCGCTGTCATCTTAGGCTCCCTGACAGGTGCCTCCCACCTGTCTTCTCCCCTCCTCCCCTCCTTCGCAGAGACGCTCCCCCCCCCAACCCCCCCCCAGCACAGCTCGGAGGGTTCGCCCGATCAGGGTGTGGCAGCTCATTCCGAGACCCTGTCCGTATCTCGGCACAGCAGACCGAAAGAACTCCAGCGCAGGCTCCGTCACTGTTCGGAACCTGCTCGAGTCCCAGCAGCGGGAATCTGGCCAACGCCAGTTAACCTGTGGAAGGCTCCTTTCGCCTGCCCAGTAACTTGATGATTTTAACTTACACAACCTGGGGTCACTTCCACCCAACTACACTTGCTTCCAAAAGTCAATTCCAAAGGCACGTTTTGCGGGGGGGGGGGGGGGGGGGG
>PVKU01010937.1:0-29247 GCA_004027475.1 Anoura caudifer | reverse complement strand
GTCCTCTGAGAAAAAGATAAACTGAAGCCACCAAAGAAGAGAAGGACTAGGATGCTCGCCAAGAAGCACAGCAGAGAGAAACGGCCAAAGGAACCGGGGGTGCTTAGTCTGGAGAAGAAACGGCTGAACAGGCTACGATTACGTGAGGGCTCTGCCTGTCAGTACGGTGAACAGGAGACTTATTCTCCAAGGCCCTGCGGAGTAACAGGAACCCCTCCTCCTCCCTCTCTCCCCAAATAAGGTAGGAAATAGGAGACAAATTCCCCTTTAACACAAGAACTTCTTAACAGAGTTGTCCAGTGGTGGAGTGGACTGCCTCATGAGATACTGAGCTCTCCCTCACAGGAAAACTGAAGTAGGAACTGGATAATCTAGTAAAGATACTCATTCTGTTCAACAGCTCCCCAGCCCTCTGGTGGCCTCTAGACGTGCCCACCCAGCCTCAAATAGGGGGCAGGCTACACAGTCACAGAGGTGGTTTTCAGTCTGCGAACTATGAACCCACCTGAAATTTTTTTTTTTAAGATTCCATTTATCTATTTTCAGGAAAAAGGAAAAGGAGGGAGAAAGATGAGGAGAGAACAGTGACGGGTTGCCCCTCTCATGTCCCCAAATGGAGACCTGGCCCACAACCCAGGCATGTGCCCTGACTTGGGAATCAAACCGCCAACCTTTCTGTCCTCAGGCTGGTGCTCAATCCACTGAGCCACACCAGCCAGGGCTCCACCTGCATTCTTAAGTTCAAGGGCTACACGTCTCTTTACAGCACACCCTATTAATAGCATGCCACTTCCTCTTTCCACAGAGGCATGCCCACCTAGGAGTTCTCCATCTTTCCTATCAGTCACTTCACAGAAAAATTCACTTCTCAGATTAGCAGGGCGCCAGGCTCTATGGTCTGTGGCAACACTTGACCCTACAATCCTCAGCTGTGCCTTTTAGAAAGGAGATGTGCCCTGCTGAGCCCAGGTTAGAAGTTAACATGTTCTTGTCACTGGCAGCAGCTGCGGCCGTCCCATGACCCAGAACATGCCCAGGATCCAGAAGAAAGCGACAGATCTGTCCCGAGCCTTCAATCCCCGTTCCGGGGAAGACGCGCAGCCCTTACCTTCTACCGAGGGGGAGAAGATGATGAGATTGTCGTAGAGAAACTCCCCGTACTTAATGAGGGACAGGCTGGGGTCATCTGCGGTCTTGAATGTGAGTTCAAAGCCCCGATCTGGACAAGGAGAAAGCAGGGAACTGAGGCAGACGGGACCCAAAGGCACACCGCCGTTGCAGAGGTCACCTCCTCCCATCACCCCCAAGCGACAGGCCAGACCTGGGCGGCCCGCTCGTAGACCTTTCAAACCCCGGACTCTCACCCGCCGCCTCCTCGGACTCCCGACTCACCCTTCAAACTCCGAAAAAAAAGCGAATGCGTCTCCCGCAGGTTGAGGTTGTCCAGCAGCACTAAAGTGCGGGGACCGCTGGCGCGGACCGGGGGAAGCGAGTGCAGCAGCAGCAGCAGTAGCGGCAGCAGCAGCTGCAGGCACAAAGCGGACCGAGGACCGGCCGTGACAACACGCTCCATCTTCCTACTCCTGCAAAAGAACCCACGCACCTGGGCACCGGAAGTACCCCGTCTAAGGTTGCCCAATCACGGCTCGGGGTTGTGGAGTTCCACCCGGAAGTGACCTGAGTACGCCGGAGCGCGTCGCCGGGTGCCCCGGTTGGGACTATAGAATCCAGGGACACTATCGGATGTGTCTCCGTAGTAGACAGAGCCTCTAAATTGTATTGGCGGAAGTGGGGCGAGGCTCCGCCCCCCTAAAGGAAACGGCTCAATCCTAGAGAGACAGCTCTGCAGGCGCGGCCAATCAACAGGGATCTTCATCAGTACGGTCGCGCCGTGCAGGGCTGCACTATTGCGTCCCAATCGGGAGCTGGAGTGGCCGTGGCTCCCGGGATCAGCTCTTCAGTCCTCCCGGGTCAAGGACAGACTCGGGACTAGGAAGCAGGTCCCATCTCCACCATCTCCAGAGAGGACGGGGTTGGAAAAATAAGATCAGGGACATTTTATCTCCTGCGGCTTGCGGGCCCAGGGGCCTTGGCACGGGCCTGTGCTGCCCTGCCTGGTGTCCCACTCTGGAAACAGCGTGAAAAGGCAGTGGACTAGCCTAGCGATTAGAAAGCTCTAACTGGGCTCATTCCCAAGCCCCACCTGCCACTAGCCCTTTTACCCGCGGGTTTCACTTCTCTCCAGGCCACTGTCCTAGGCTGAAAATAAAAATAGCCAGAAGCAGCTCTCCTGCTCGTCTCTGTGCCTTTGGAACAGCCCTGGGCTCTTGGGCGGACCGGAGCAGGTTTTAAAGCGCTAGTGCAGGGCTAGGCTGAGCAACCACTCAGTAATGCAGGCTCCCACCCCTTCTAAATTGATCTAGGGTCGGGGCTCACCTCAGACCTGCCTCAGTCCCATCACATTCTTAAGTTAAAGCTACCACAAGAAACTGCAAGACATCCCCTCTAACGCAGACCCGATGCTGCCAAACTGTTGCTTAGGAGTCTGCTGCAGTTCAGGGACATCCAAAGGCTTTCACTCTCAGGTCGTCCGCTACACTCATTTCTGCAGCCTCATCCTCCTCTTAGTCCCTGCTCAGGACTTACCTGGAATAGGTTTCCTCCAGCTTTAGCATGTCCTCAGCTTCCCCACCTCCTGTCGTTAGCTCATGCAGTTCCCTCTACCGGGAGCCTCACCATACTCCTGTCTTAAGCCTCCTGGCACATTCTCTCCATCCCGTGTGGGAGCTCCCCCCGCCCAGCCCCAACCATGTTGCTCCCTTCACCGAGGGTATTTTGTTTCCCATGAAGCCTGATCCCGCTTCCTCATACTCAGAGCACATACTGCAGCCTGCCTCAGGTTAGACTCATCCCCGCAATTACCTAAGCACCTGTCACGCGGCTCCAGCTTCTCCAAGATGTGAGCTCCTTGGCCCAGGCACGTGGCTTGTTGCTTATACCACAGTAATTAAAATACAGAGGAGGAGGGCTGACGGGCTGACACAGAGCACCTGCTATGCACCCGAACTTTAGACACGAACTCATTTTAACTTCACATTAACTCCGTGGGGTGGGTGTTACCCCGTTTCAGATGAGGCTAAGAGTGAAATGAGACTTAGCACCCAAGGCTGAACCTCTTCCCTCAGTGTGTGAGCCCCTCCCACAGGGCTGGTCTGGGCTACCACGGTCAAGGGGAGGGGTGCACCCTAGGTTGCTGGGGTGGCCTGGGTTCATTTTGGCCATGTGAGGACACCCAGTTCCAGCACAGCCCCTGAGGGCTGACAGAACGTGGGCCTTCTGTGGGCCTCAGCAAGACATGACCTGTTTTCCATAGCAAAGGCTCTGCTTTCCTGGGTCACAGATCCTTTGAGAATCTGGTGACAGCTCAGATGCATCCCCAGGAAAAAGCACTTGTACTCACAGTTGCAGGGAGCAGCAGAAAGTTTGGAGCCTGTTTGTTTTAAGGGCCTCAGATACTTAAGAACCTTATTCCAGAAAGAGCTTCCCCTTGGAGGCCAGGCAGGGAGGGGCCCCAGTGACACTGTCAGAGAATCAGGGAAGGGGAGCTTGTAGGTAAAAGACAGTTTATTGGGGCAGCTTAAGGTGGAGTAGCCTCCTTGGGCCACAGACCAGCCAGGAGTGGGCAGCAGGGGAGCAGCTGCTTCAGGCCTTGGGCACATCCTGTAGGGCTGCCCCCAGGAAGTGGGCCACGTGGATGGAGGCACCGGTTTCAGTCACCAGCATGTCAAGCTCGATCCACATGGAAGTTGCCACCCACTCTGTCGGGGCTGCTGGTGCAGGCCTTGAGGCAGAGCTGAGACTCCTGAGCCCACCGAGGTGCCGAGCAGCACCTGGTGGGTACGAATGGCAGGCTCTGGCAGGTGAGCAGATGGAAATACTGACATGGCATTGAGAGCTGGAATGGGCCTTTCTGAGGACCATCCAGCCTCTGAGGGGCTCCTGCCCCAGGCAGAAGTGGGCTCTCGGGGAACAGGGAAGGGAATTTGTCTTCCCAGGACAAAAGCCCCCTCCAGTGCCTTGGTCACTACAGGCAGGTGGGAGGAGGCCCGGCTGGGGCTGCCCTGCAGGGCCTGGTGGTCTTACAGAAGCCCAGACACAGGGCGGCAAGCAGCTGCGTTCACAGGGGCTCACTGCCAAAGTTGCTCTTGCTTTTCTTACGCTTGGCCTTGGTGAAGGGGATGTCGAGGGACTCGAGGCGGAAGGGCCGGGGCTGGGGCATTTCAGGGGCCTGGGCGGGTGGGATGGCAGGGCTGTTGTTGAGCGGGGAGCCGAGGCCTGGTGGCGAGCTGTGACGTGCTGTGGAGAAGAGGCCAGAGGGCCCTGGTAAGCCGGGAGTGCAGGGTACGGAGAGAAGGTGCTGTGTGTAGGTAGAGAACCGGGCCCAGCCCCCACTCAGCCAGAGGCTCTGGTCGCACAGCTAGGACCTCAAGCTCTAAGCCTCCGCTCTGGGTGGAGGCCTCAGACCCAGCACTATGTCTGCCTCCAAAGGGTCTGGGCTGGGATGCGGCCTGGGTTCAAAGCCCAGTTCCACCACTTCCTGACTGGATCTAAGCATTCTGACTAATGTAACCCCTCAGTGGTCCCAGGGTAAGAATGTTTTTTTCAGGAATAGGTTTCCCTTTTTTACAAAGTTAAGCTATCAAAAGCAGCCAATCAGAGCTTTGGACCAGCCTGAAATATTCCTTAGAGCCACCCTGAGGCCCGCCAGAGAGGCCTAGCTGAGCTCTCCGAGGCTCAGTCCCCTCATCTGCAGCGTGGGCACAATGCCAGGTTCTCAGCCGATGTCAGTTTATTTCCTGTCCAACTTTTCCCTTCTTATTCCTCAAACCCACCCACTCCGTCTCTTAACCAACCTCAGTGTAGAACTGAGATGTACTTTTCACTGATGCTTCACTGGAAGCTCTGTGGTCTTTCAGTTTCAAAAACAGAAGAATGAAATGATTTTCAGCTCTTGCTTTTGAAAGTGTTTTGCTCTGTGGCCCTGTCTGCCCCGTCCTGGCTCCGTAGGGTAAAGCCACAATACTGACACAAAGCCCTGCACCCCGACATCAGGGCCCTGAGCAGTGTGCTGGGGCCTAGCGTGTGTCAGGGAGGCAGATGAGTCAAACGGTACGTCTCCCCCAGGAGACAAAGGGATAGAGCCAAGAGGGGACTGTGTGTTGAGCAGCTACTATGTGCCAGGCTCTGGGCTGGGCCATTTCCCCATTCCGTTTCACCTGATCCTGAGAGGTAGACATAGCCCCCTCATTTAATAGCTGAAGGAACGGGCACTTCATGGGAGAGAGAAAGGGGTTTCTAACCTGGGCTGTCTGACTCCAAATCCACCCCATCATCCCCCTCTCAGCAGGCAGCGGGCCTGGACGGTTCTCGGGGAGGGAGAGGAGGGCAAGAGGAGGGCAGGGCACTCACTGAGGCTCTTCATGGGATCTGTGCTGAGGATCTGGCTGGCCCGCTTGGGCCGGAAGTAGTTACTGGCAATGTTTTCACTGTCGCTCCGACTGAGCATCACCTTGTAGCGGTCTTCTTCCTGCTGAGATTCCCAGTCCTCATGGGCAAGAGCCCTTATTTGTGCAATTCGTATGTGGGCCCCCACCCAGGGCTCAGCAGCCTCTGCGTTCCTGGTGGGAGGGGGCTTCCCTGAGCCTCACTGCCCACTCTGCTGTGCCCTGCCACAGGCCCGGACCCCCGGGTGGGCTCGGGCAGATCAGGGTAGGGCAGTCCCCATCTCCAGCCAAGTGTCCACAGCATATACCCTTTCCCTGGGACTGGGAAGTGCCTCTTTCATTCCTGCAAAACTCAAAACAGGGCATCCTTCCAGCTCCATTAGGGGCAAGGACAATGAGACACGCCCAAACCCACCCGGACGTGGTCACAGGATAGGTGATACTGTTCTCAGCTCATGGTCACGTGTATGATCATTGGGACAGGTGTCTCGGTTTTTACTGACAAGAACTATTCTTTTTCACCACCATCACGGACTGGCTTTCTTTGCCTCGAATTTCTTCCTTCAGGGGACTATCTTTTTCCCACTTCACACTGTCCGGGCGAGGTGATCATTTACAGGGCTCTAATACCACCCCCACCTGCCTACCCACTCCCTGGCCACACAGCTGGACATGTGACCCAGCCTGGACCAGTCACAGAACTACACCTTCTGGACATAGTCATTGGTCCAGGAGTAGGCCCACAATCTGGACAGATCAGAACCGCTTCCCACGGGCGGTCTAGGACGCTCTAAGAGACCCTTTCCTGTTGGATCACTAATCGCCGGCAGCCATCTTTCCTGCCTTTCTCACGTGGAGAAAGCCTGCCTGAGTCTGGAGCTAAAATATTAGGGGAAGCAGAAGCCTGACTGTGTGAGTCCCTAGATCCTGCCATGCCTGAAACTGGTATAAATTCCCTACTTTGCTTATGATTGTTTGCTTTGGGTAACCACCACCGGGAAATGTGGTCCCAGGTTAAAGATGGTTTTTTCAGAAACAACTTTCCTTTTTTTTTTTTTTTAGCCAAGTTAAGCTATCAAAAGCAGCCAATCCGAGCTTTAGACCAGCCTGAGACATTCTCTGCGGCCACGCTGAGCCCCACCAGAGACGCTGGCCTGGAAGCCATGAACCTGCGCGTGGCCTTGCCAGCAAAGGTGTGTTCTGAGTGGGTTTCCGAAATATCTGTGATGGTTTCAGGCAGGGGTCGGCAAACTTCCGCCCATGGCCAGATCTGCCCCACGGACTGCTTCCGGAAGGTTTTACTGGAGCCTAGCCATGCCCGTTCATTTACATATCCCGTGTGGGTGGCTGGCGCTCCAGTGGCAGAGTGGCTTAGTTGTGACAGGGACCTGTGGCCCACCAGGCCTGAAATGTCACTGCCTGGTCCTTCACAGGAAAGGTTGCTGACCGCTGCTTTAAGGACATATATTCCTGTCGTAACACAAAAGGTGGGGGTATGAAAGTAAAGTGACGTCAGAGTCCCAGTTACTGTGCATGGACCCTGTAGGGGCCCTTTCGGTCCAGGGACGCTGACCGGGCCCAAAGAACCAAGTGTACTGCTGGGCCTCTGGGATTAAAGCCGAAGCTACTGTCCTTCACCGGCTGACCTGACCCAACTACCTCCACTCTGCTCTTTGTGATGACAAGGGGCTTTGGATGAGGGCTGAGGTGGCTGAGGACCCAGTCCAGTTCCCCATTGTAGTGCTGACTCGCTGTCCCGGGGCCCAGCCCCACCAGCCCCACCCCCCACCCCATCCAGAGGCCTCACCGTGCCTGGCTCGCCTCCGTTGTCTGCTGCAGAGGTTTTGCGGGCCGGTTTGTTCTGTGGGCCTGTTGAAACTGTCAGGAGACAACAAAAGCAGAGGTCACTGCTGCTCGGTTCAAGGGCCAGAGGGACAAGGTGGGCCGCAGCGCTCTCCCCAGACAGGGTAGGGGTCAGGCCTGGCTCAGGCTTGGAGCCAAGATGGGGACACTTCCCAGCCTGAGCAAAGGGATGGCTTCGGGGGACACAACAGGAAGGCTCAGATGCCGAAGAAGCCGTCCCCTTGCTTCCAGGCAAGGCAGCAGGTTGGCGGGGGCAGGAGGGAGGCTGCTGCTGCCCGGAGTTTCCGTGGGGAGGTGGGTGGCAGGGACCAAAAACATCAGAGACATGGGACCTGGACAAACACTCCAACCAGGGGGAGAACGGGTTGGGATGTGGGGCACGCGGCCGCCTACTGCCCTCTGAATGGGCAGAGCCCGCGAGGTGGCTGCAGAAAGAACCGTTGTAAGTCTGACCTCACTCTGAGACTCAGTAGAGGTGGAGGGGCCTTCAAGATCCCTTTATCCAACCCTCCCCTTGTGAAGATCAGAGGACCAAGGCCCAGAGAGGCACAGTGACCATCATAAGGTCACACAGGGGATCAGTGGTAAAAGCAGCAGTTGAACCAGGACTGAAACTGACCAGCTCGCTTCTGCCCCCCACCCAGCACTCTCTGGGGGTGGTGACTGGGGATGAGGCACTCACACTCCCATTTCCTCACAGGTAAAACAGGTGTGATGGTCCCGTCCTTCACAGGACAGTGACAGGGTGAAATGACAGCGATGGTCCCGGTAGTGATTCAACATTCCAGGCACCTGAGAGGTGCCGGGCTCGGCTCTCAGGGTTTTCCGTGTATTGATACCCTTAATGGTATTAGCCATTTTAAGCCACCCAGCAATCTTTAAGGAAGGTGCTGTTATCAATGCCCGTTTCACAGATGAGGGCACTGAGTCCCCAAGAGGTCACACAGGGACTGGTGGAGCCACAATTCCACCCCACATCTGTCTGACTCAGAACACACCGCTCTCTCAGGTCCCCATGTTTTGGAATCTCGGGGTCACGAGTCCCCTTCACCCACAGCCAGCAGGGCGAGGCCCGCGGCTCCCTGTCAGTCTGCAAAGTGGCCAAGTGTGAAGGAGGCGAGGGAGGGCCGCGCTCCTGACCTACTGGGAGGCTGGTTTTCACGATGACGGGCTCGGGGATCTTCCAGAAGCCGTTGTCCTCATCCCAGCAGGCCTCGCGCCTGATCTTCTCCAGGTTGCTGTAGTTGCAGTCCCGGCGGATCAGGGGCTGCACCTGCTCCAGGAGCTGCTGGAGCAGCATGAAGTCGCGTTCCTGCCGGCGGATGGTGGCCAAGTAATCGATCTTCTCGAGCTCAAACTCCGACTGCAGATCTTTGATCTCCACCTCTGCCGCCCGAAGCTGAAAACACGGCATGACATGCCGTGAACGGGAAACACACTGAGACATCTCACCATCCGTCCATCCACCCTCCCGTCCACTAACTGCCCGCCCAGCCAGCTGTTCACCATCTGCTCGCTGATCCACTCATTCATCCATTCGTAGCTCCACATCTACCCACCACCCTTCCCCCTCCCCCAGCACGCCATCCTTCCATCCATCCCCTCACTCACCCACCTCGCCACCCAGCACTTAAATGAGCACCTACTGCGTCCCCGGCCCTGCAGACGGCAGGAAAAGAAGTTCATCGTCGACCCCCACTGCCAGCCCTCGGTCACGACCCCACACTCATACGTTTTGTTCAGGAGCCCGTCGGCAGGCTCCACACATTGCGGCAGTCACCGCGGCGCTCAGAGATCTCAGGGAAGTGCACACATTCTCTTGCTAAGGGGAGCGACAGGCAAAAACTGTCAGGCTCAGCCATCCCTGCCTTCCTGGGGCCACAACGCTGTCACGATGTGACCGCCACTGGACCAGAGTCAGACCCACCTTGATCTGTCCATAGTCTCTGGATTATTTTGACCTCCAGCCCTGGTCTGCCACACCGGCCCTCCACTCCCTCCCAAGCACAAGTGACTCGTGACTCCAACTGTAACTATAAGACTCACTGGTGCACAGCCTACTTCCTCACGCACCAGGTAAAGAAGGAGGTTTTAAATTTATGGGAATGAAAATCACATGTAACTTGCCCTGGCCAGTGTGGCTCAGTGGGTTGGGGCATCATCTCATAAACCAGAGAGTCATGGGTTCAATTCCCAGTCAGGGCACATGCCTGGGTTGCAGGTTCTATCCCAGCAGGGTATATACAAGAGGTAGACAATTGATGTTTCTCTCCCTCTCTCCCTCCCCGCCTTCCCCTCCGTCTAAAAATCAATAAGCATGTCCTCAGATGAGGATTAACAAAATCGCATGTAAGCAACTGAGAACAGAGGCCCCCAGGTAGGACACAGAGAGCCATCAGGGAGGGGCGGGTCGCGAGGGCTTCGACTCGGTGAGGAACGCTCCCTTTCTCAGGCTGGGTAGTAGGTACGTGGTGTTTGTGGGAATAACCTTTATACATTTTTGTACATCTGGATCATTTCCAAGGATTCTCACAACAGCTTCACTGAGCTGTAATTCACGTGCCTCACGTTCACCTAGAGTGTGCAGTTCAGCAGATTTTAGAATATTCGGACATGTGCAACTATTATCCCAATTGTAGAACATTTCATCACCCCAAAGAGACCCCATGCTCGTTCGTCGTTCCCCGTTTCTCCCCAACCCTGGCCCTAGGCAACCTGTGGATTCCAGACGCTTCGCGCAAGTGGAATTGGATACCACGTGGCCTTTGCGTCTGGCTTCTTTCACTGAACACAGTGTTTCCAAGGCCCACTCGTGTTACACTGTGTGTCAGTACTTTGTTCTTTTTACTGCCAAGTAGCACCCCTCGGGTGAATGCGCCCCAGTTTCTACATTCATGGCTGCCTCCACTTCGGGCTGTGATGAATGGCGCTGCTGTGGACGTTGGGGTGCACGCTTTTGCACGGACGCATTTCCATTTCTCTGGAGTGTGACTGCTGGGTCGTGCGGACACACCACAGTCAGCCAATGGAGGACCTGCCGGACGGTTTCCCGCGGGGAACGCACCCGGTCACGTTCCCACGTCCCCCCAGCGTTTGTCATCCTCTGACTGTATTTGTTACAGCTGTCCTAGGGGGTGTGCGATGCTATCTCCCCGGGTTTCCCATTCTAAACGGTGATGCTGAGCATCGTTTCATGCAGTCACCGGCCATTTGTGTATCTTCCTTAGAGAAACCTGCTCAGTACTTTGCCCACTGTGAAATTGGACTATTTATCTTTTTATTCTAGATTCTCAATTCCATTCCATCCATGTGTCTGTCTTTACACCGGCACCACCGCCGCTGGGATTGCTCTAACTTTGCAGTAACTTTTGAAAGCGGGAAGTGTGCGTCCTCCAGCTTTGTTCTTTTCAGGATTATTTTGTCTATTCTGAGTCCCTGGAATTTCCCTATGAACTTTGGGATCACTTTATCAATTTCTGCAAAGAAGCCAGCTGGGACTTTGCTATTGATGGCCTTGAATCTGTAGGTGAATTTGAAGATGGTGGGAAATGGGACATTAACTGAACTCAGGAGAGCATTTTTTTAAAAAAACTTAGACATATAAACCAAATTATGGGATATCCAAGGAAGAAAGAATTTGACTGAAAAGCATAATGAAGGATACTAAGAAAAGGCATGAAAATAGCCAAGAAAATATAAAACTACAGAGGTGTAAAGAGGGAAAGAGCCTCATAGTCAGGCTTCGGCGCCATCCTCTGGCTGCCAGGGTTGCGTGGGGACAAGGAGGGGGAAGCCAGAGTGTGGCCAAGGGGGACGGCATGAGGCCCAGACTGGGCGGAGGCAGCTCCGAAGGTGCAATCCCACTCTCTCTGCTCCTGCCTCGCCGCCTCCACTCAGCCAGCTGCCGCTGTTGTTCCCAGAACTACTGACCTCATTCCCAGCCCTGGCCCCTGTCTGGGCCCAAACGCTCTTCCTTCAGGTCATCACGTGGCCTGCTCGGTCACTCTCATCGTTCAGGTCCCACCTGAGAAGTCACCACCTCCCTGACAACTCCCCTCTCCCCCCATATAAAGGCCCCCCCCCGGAACTTCTGGGGTTCCGTTAATGTTCAGTTCCACCATCTGGGTGCTGGTTTCATGGTGCATTCACTTTGTGGAAATGAGTGAAGTTGTACATTTGTGATCCGGGCATCTGTACGTCGATGAAAGTGGACAGAGAAAGCTGCCCCCCTCCCTGGCGTCTGTTCACAGTGCTGTCGCCCGGACACTCCCTCGCCTGTTTCTCTGTTGTGTCACTTCTCACACATACACGCGCACACGCACACTCACTCCCACTAGAAAGCAAGCTCTGGGACGGCAGAGACACACCTGTCACGGTGGCTGCTTCCACACCAGGGATGGCACACAGAGGGCATGTAACGGGTGCTTGTGTGAAGAACGCACAAATGCCCACTGGGGCTGTGGGGAGGGGTGGGCAGGTGGGGCTGGGAGCCTGAAGCCGGGGCCTCACCTTCCTCTGCACCTTCTCCAGCAGCTTGCTCTTGGCCCTGACTTCCTCCTGGATGGAGTCATACACGTTGAGCAGCACCCAGTCCCCGCTGTCCTCGTCCGAGTTCTGCAGGGCCGCCACCAGCTGCTTCCTGCGCTCGTCTGCATAGCGTTTCCGTCGCTTGTGCTTCTCCTTCAGGTCCTTGTTTTTGGCCTGCTCCCCACCGACCACCTGCTGCTCCAACAGCTGCAGACTGCCGGCAGGGAGGGGGAGCCAACAAGACAACATCTGCCGGTCACTGAGCACCTGCCGTCAGCATGGCCACATGGCATCCTTCCAACGCCTGACTTCACAGGGGCATAAACTGAGGCTTGAGGAGGCAACGCCGCTGGTGCAGGGTCAGAACCAAGGTTCTGACCAGATTACCTAACTCAGCCACGGCGGGGGCTGTGCCCAACAGGAAGGGCGAGAATCTCCCTGTGGACCGAGCTAACCCACTGGCCCCTGCCTGCCAGTCTGACAGGCAACAGCAGCCCAGGCTCCTGGCCGTCCTCCCAGGACCCTGTGCGATTAGAATGACCCTTGGCTGTGAAAGTGTTCCACACTTTCCGTGCACTTGAGGGCATTACGCTAAGCAAAGCCAATCAGACAGAGAAAGACGAATGCCCTGCTCTCTGCTCTCACTCATGTGTGGAATCTAAAAAGCCAAACCAACCAACCAACCAAGCTCACAGACACACAGAACAGATCAGGGGTTGCCAGAGGTTGGGTGTGTGGGGTTGGTGAAACGGCTGAAAGTGGTCAAAAGGTACCAACTTCTGGTTGTAAGTGCTGGGGATGTGTTGTATAGCACACAGCCTATAGTTAAAAATACTGTATTTCGCCCTGGCTGGTGTAGCTCAGTGGATTGAGCGCGGGCCTGTGAACCAAAACGTTGCGGTTCGATCCCCGGTCAGGGCACATGCCTGGGTTGCAGGCCAGTTCCTACAAAGGGATGCATGAGAGGCAACCATACGTTGATATTTCTCTCCCTCTCTCCCTCTTTCCTTCCCTTCCCCTCTAAAGATAAATAAATAAAATGTAAAAAAAAAAAAAATACTGTATTGCGTCCTGGCTGGGCAGCTCAGTTGGTTAGAGCACTGTCCTGATACACCAACGTTGTGGGTTCGATCCCTGCTCGAGGCACATATAAGAAACAACAAATGAATGCATCAGTAATTGGAACAACGAATCAGTGTTTCTCTCTCTCTTCCCTTCTCTCTCTCTAAAAAAACCAAACTATGTTGTATATTTGAAAGTTGTTAAGAACATAAATTTTAAAAGTCCTCATCACAAGAAAAAAATTTTTTGTAACTACATATGATGATGGCTGTTAACTAGACTTACCGTGGTGATTGTTTTGCAAATATGGAATCATTACGTGTTATACCTGAGCTAATGTTGTATGGCCATTACACCTCAATTTTTAAAATGCAAAAAAAATACATTCAGTGCATGATGTTTAATCAGGAAGGGACATGTATAATACATTTTTTAAAAATACTTATATCTGAAGTATTAAAAAATATTTAGAGTTTTTCCCTTTACAGGTACAAGTTTTAAATAACCACCCAGGACTTCTGGTCAACATGGAGGCCTAGGTAAAACACTGTCTCCTTGTACAATTACAGGTTAAAATTACAGTTAGACCTCAAAACAAATAACACCCAGAACTGTCAAAAAACTGAGCTGTATGAGACAGGCAGAGAGGCAAGGAGACACAGTGTGGCACAGAGAGGTGGCAGCAGCTATAGAACGGGTGGTCCCACATTCACAGGTGGTAGATAAAAATGAGGAGAGATACCTCGGAAGCCATTCATCCCAGCCCCAGGCCAGACTGCATAGCCCAGGGTTTCAGCACCAGGAAGAGAAATCCCCATAAATTCTAGCTGTAAAAACCAGTGGGGGTTGGGGCTGTGGAAGAAACTGCCAGATATTCAGGAGACTCTGCTTAAAGGGTCCGGGCTTAGAACTTAGGCCGACCCTCCCCGTCTGGGATTCAGCGGCAGGGCAACAGCTGGGAGGGCACCAGTCACAGGTGGGGAGTAAGTGAGGTGACTGGAAACGGGGCAAGTGCTGGGCAAACCTTCAGAAGCCAGGCAGCGGCACTGTCCCCTCTCGGAGCCCTCCCCCCGACCCATGCGGCCACAAAGCAGTGAAGTCGGCTGTCCCACCGTATGCTATTACCTAAGGCCCACCCCACACAATTTACAGGTGCCTTTTCTACAATAGGCCACGCTACTAAGACAGGGAGTCAAACCAGCTCTACCTAATACACAGAAACAAACACAGGGAGGCTGCCAAATTGAGGAGACAAAGAATATGGCTCAAATGAAAGGACAGAACGACACCCCAGAAAAACTAAACAAAGCAGAGACAGCCAACCTATCACATGAAAGGCTCAAAACACTGGTTATCAGGATGTTCAGAGAACTCCTTGAGTAGGGCAACAACATAAAGGAAGAAACGAAGGCTACACTAAGTGAAATGAAGAAATATCTATAGGGAACCAACAGTGAAGGGGAGGAAGTTGGGATTCAAATCAATGATTTGGAACATAAGGAAGAAACAAGCATTCAACCAGACTGGCAAGAAGAAAAAATACAAAAAACAAGGATACTAAAAGAAGCCTCTGGGACATCTCCAAATGTACCAACATCTGAATCATAGGTATGCCAGAAGGAGAAGAGGAAGAGCAAAAAAACTGAAAACTTATTTGAAAAATAATGAAAGAAATCATCACTAATCTGGTGAAGGAAATAGACATACAAGTCCAGGAAGCACAGAGAGTCCCAAACAAGTTAGACCCAAAGAGGACCACACTGAGATACATCATAATTAAAATGCCAAAGCTTAAAGATAAAGAGAGAATCTTAAAAGCAGCAAAAGAAAAGCAGACAGTTACCTACAAAGGAGTTCCCATAAGACTGTCAGCTGATTTCTCAAAAGAAACTTTGCAGGCAAGAAGGAGCTGGAAAGAAGTATTCCAAGTGATGAAAAGCAGGGACCTACAGCTAAGATTGCTCTACCCAGCAAAGCTATCACTTAGAATGGAAGGGCAGATAAAGTGCTTCCTAGACAAGGTAAAGCTAAAGGAGTTCATCATCACCAAGCCATTATTACATGAAATGTTAAAGGGACTTATTTAAGAAAAAGAAGATCAAAACTATGAATAGTAAAATGGCAAAAAATTCACAACTATCAACAACTGAATCTAAAGCACAAACTAAGCAAACAACCAGAACAGGTACAGAATCATAGACATGGCGATCACGTGGAGGATTATCAGCAGGGAGGAGGAGGGGGAGAATGGGGGAAAAGGTACAGGAAATAAGCAGCATAAATGGTAGGCACACAATAGACAGGAGGAGGTTATGAATAGTATGAGAAATACAGAAGCCAAAGAACTTATATGCATGACCCATGGACAGGAACTAAGGGGAAGGATTGCTGGAGGGAATGGGGGGTACTGGGCACAGGGTGGCCAAGGGGGAAATACTGGGACAAGTGTAATAGCATAATCAATAAAATCTATTAAAAATAAATAAATAACCTCCCAGAAAGGCTTCTGTGGAACTCCTCACTATCTGGTGAAGCACCAGGAATGTGTTTTAGATGCTATCACGTTCCCCAGGGACACAGGGGCTTATAACTGAAGCAGGACAGGGAATTGCTGCAGGGGATGGGCCTGCTCCAGGGCAAGGAGGGAACCGGGCGGACCCAGCAGTGGGGCTTGGACTCGGCTTCAGGCTCCGCGCTAAGCTGGGCGGAAGCCAGGGCCAAAGGGAGCCATGTCCGAGTCACTGCTCTGCTTAAAATCAGTCCTTGTGGGGTCCCCATCAGGATGAAGCCCCAGCCCTGGGGGGCACACAGGGCCTCTGTGTTCCCCTCCCCCTGCACCCCGCCAGTCCTCACTCACTGGCTTTAACTTGCCGCTCGTCATTCTGCCAGCAGCCCATCTGCTTGCTCCCCGTGCCCTGTGCCACCTTGGCTGCTCCCTGCATCTCAAATGCCATCCCTGAGGCCTCTGTCCTGCAAGCCTTATTCAGGTGTCCCCTCTCCTGGGCAGCCTTCCCTGACCACACCCCAGACCTCAGCATTACAACTGCCACCACGTGTGCCCGACCCCGGGCCGCCACCTCTGCAGCCACTGCCACATTTGACCCTCACAACAAGCTTCTCAAGCTGGAACTGGCACTGTCGTGGTGGATGAGAAGCTAAGGTACAGAGGTTTGACGTCGGCCCCCTGGAAGAACTAGGTTGTGGTGGAGGCGGCCGGGAACCCAGGCAGTTGACCGCACAGCCCATCACTGCAAACTGCTGCAGACCCCAGCCCTGTGTACCTGCCTCCCCCTGGCCATGAGCCCCGTGAAGGATAAGGTGACATCTCCCTCGTCCTTGCATCCTGGTGTCCAGCACATGGTAGTTGCTCAGTTAATGTATGAGCTACGGACTGTGGACTGGGAGGAGGCTGGACCCCTAGCCATGGGGCTGACATTAGTCTCATTTACGGAAGCAAGAACCAAGGCTCAGAAATATTTAGTGACTTGCACAGGCCGCACAGCCAGTAAGGAAAGCCCAGTTCCCCAGGGGGTCCCAGAGGGTGTTCGGAGGTGGCTTGTCCCCAGTGGGAGCAAGTTTTCCATCAGGGGTAGCACTGGAGGCTTGGCCGAGACCTGAGATGAAGGCCTGTTGTCACCCTGCCCTGGGATTTCTGAAACCTAAAGGCCAGGCCCTGCGAAAGGCAGGTGGCAACAGTCCATGACCTTTTCCCAGAGCAGGCACCTGATGGGACATGGTGGCCCCTGGGCAGCTTCCAGAGCAGGCCACGCCCACCTGGCTGACTCCAGCACCTTCCCACCCCACTGCTCCCAGAGAGAGGATCAGGGCCTGCCAGGAGGGAGAGCTAGGTGAGGCCTTGGTGGGGGGTCAGGAAGAATCAATGGGCACCCTCGCTTCTGGGGCATAGCTCCTTCCCACCATGCCACCAAGGGGTCCCGCCAGCCTCGAGCTGCGGCACCTACCGGGCAAGCACCTGCTGCTGGTCTACAACGGGCGTCAGGTCGTTGGTCAGCACTGCCACCTCCGTGCCCACACTGTCCCTTCTCAAGCTTGTCATGGTCGGAAGGGGCTGCGCCTCAGCCTCGGTCTCCACGCCAGGACCTGCGGCCAACACCACCTCTTTGGCGACTTCTGGGCCCAGGTCAACCTCCTGAGCACAAAGAGAAACCTGGATGGAGGTGGGGAGGCCAGCCCCTGACATAAGCTCACGGTGGCCTCAGTCCCACACTGGGACATTATAGCCCTCACATCCGGATGGCTCACCTCTGGCTCAGGGACACCAGTTATACAAACATGCGCCAATCAAGTTCCAACTGCCACCAGGTCCACCACCGCCCTCCAGCAGTCTCCCGGTTCCCTCGCCCACCTGCACCGCACTGCCCAGGCCTCAGGGGGCAGCCTGAGCCCTTTTCTTTAAGTACATGATCACGCCCTTTCCTGCTTAGGGCCCTTCACGATTCCCGCTGCATTCGCAGTAAAATCCAGCTTCTCCCACCGCCCACCGCCCACCGCCCACCGCACCTCCGCGCCAGCTCCCTGCATCCCCCCTGCCAGCACCTGTCCACCCTGCTGCTTCTGGGGCCTCGACTCTGTTGTCGAGAAGGTCAAGACCTTTCCAAGCCACAGGACTTCGGCACTCGCTCCTCCCCGGCCCCTTCCCCCTCCTTGGGTCCATCTCAATGTCACCTTGTAGCCAGGGGTCCCATGGCCACCCCACCTGCCATCTACTAAGAACTCCGCAGTGTGCCCGCTCCTACCCAGTGGTCGGGTCCAGAGGTGGGCAGATAGGTTTCTCTGTCCAAAAACGTAAGTAGATTTAAAGCCTTCCTCTCGTTCCCCATGGCCTGTTGCGCTCTCTTAAGCAGAAAAGGGTGGGGTTGGAGAGCAGCCAGGTTCCAAATGCTCCCCCTGTCCGCGGTGGGGTCCCTGAAGTGACCCAGGGCCCCTGCACACACTGGTATCTATGCTTTAGACAAGGGTGCCAAGGCAGAGGGAAGTCTGAAAACCACTGCCGAACAGTGGCCTCTTACTGACATCGATAATAAGAGGTGCAACAGCTCCTCGGGTTTGTTTACTGCTTTGCCATGGGCCGTCTCTGAGGAGCTGGGGGAGGGCCAAGGGCCATCCCTGTCATGGACGAGGAAACTGAGGCCCAGAGAGGGAGGAGTGAGTGAGTTGTCACAGGAAGGACGAGACCCCTGGCAGCCCCCCATCACACAGAGGGCCAGCCCAGGGATACTCACAGTCCCAGGCAGGAGGTCGCCCTCTGCCTCAGCTTCACACCTGAGCTCACTGGGCTCCAGGACATCTGTGAGGGAGGGGCACTTGCAGGAGAACAGGGTGGGGGGAGAAAGAGGGACTGTTGGGCCAGAATCAGCCTCTGCTCCCCCACCCCAGCTTCCTCTTTGGCTCCCCAACCCCACCACCTCCTCCTGCTTGTCGCTTTGGAGAGAGGGCCGGGAAGGATGGTGATGAGATGAAGGGAGAGAAGAGGGAAGAGAGGGAACAGGTGAGGGGAAAGACAGGACACGTTCTGAGCACCTGCATCGCCTCATGTGAAGCGCCCATCAGCCCCATTTTACAGATGAGGAAACCGAGGCCCAGGAAGTGACTGCCCAGGGTCACATGACTAAGGCAGGAGCGCAGCTGGGACCTAAACCAGTTCTGTCAGGCTCCAAGGCCTGTGCTCTACACACACCCTCTACACACTGCCCCACCACACCACACCTCACCGCACACACCACACACCACACCATGGACAGGAAGGGCAAGAAAAGCAAAGGGAGAAAAGGAACAAAGGAGAGAAAAAAGGGAAAAAGACTTTCAACATGGAAAAAGATTTTCAACATAAAAAAAAGAGGGCTGAAAGGTGAAGACTGACACAGGGCGGGCAGGTGGAAGAGGAGCAGTGGGGCGGGATGCTCGGGTGGCCCCTGAAAGGTGGCTGGGTCCTCACAGCCCCCCAGGCCGGCTCGCTGCTCTGAGCCTGCGGGAGCATGAGGGTTGACCGCGGCCCGCTCCAGCTCCGAGGCAGGGAAGGTCAATGTAACCATGGCAACTCAGCAAACTCCCCTGCAGGTGACCCTCCGTTGGCAGGAGAGGTAGGCACCTGGCATAGCCTTGGATCTCCATCCCAACTGTCCTACTGATTCACAGAGCAAGACACAGAGCTTCTCTTTCCAAGGCCCCTGAACAGCGGTGCCCTGAGCTGGCCACTGACCACGGCCACCAAGAGATGGTGGAGTCGGAGCTGGTGCTGCAGAGGTGAGACATCTGTGCATGCCCAGTGACCCCCGTGCCCCCAGCTGAGCTCTGTCTGCTCCATTTCTGTCTGGCATCTTGCATGACGTCAGCTACCTGCATGGGGACCTTGGCTGCGTCCGCCCGGGGTGCGTCCGCCCGGGCCACTGTGGAGGAAAGCAGGGCCAGCTTGGCTTCCACCTCGGCAAATGGGTCGTGCAGGCCTGGCAGCAGCTTCAGGGGCATCAGCTGGGGCTCCTCTTCCTGCAGGAAGGGCTCCTCGCCCAGGAAGTATGTGCCCTTGGCCTCCACCTCAGGCATGGAGGACAGCTCCAGGTTGGAGGGCTCCTTGAACCCAGGGAAGGCCTCGGACATGGAGGTCTCTTCAAGTGTGGATGACTCATCAGACCCCAGAGAAATCTCAGACTTGGAGGCCTCTGCCCTGGGCAGATCGTCCGCCTGGGAAGGAAGCCCAGTCTTGGAGCCACCCTCGCTGGGGGGCGTGCCGGCGGTGGAGCAGACCTCAGGTTTCACGGCCACCTCATACTGGAAATCGGGCGAGGACTCCGACAGGCTGGCAAACTCGGCCCTGGACATGACTTCGGCCTTGTAGAGGACTTCTGCCTTCAGGACAGCCTCTGCAGACAGAGAGCCTCCTTCAGCTCTTTGGAGGTTAGAATGTGGGGAACCTTCCCTGGAAGCTGGTCCCAAACCCACCATTTCCAAGAAACCACCTGAAGAGTCAGGGCCTCCCAACCCCCCAGATGTTGGTTCCCATCTTGTCCCGCTCCCCTCCCCCCCATCGGAACTCAAACCCTGTCTCCTTCCAGCTCCCCCAGGAGGCCTCCCCGACCAGCCTCTGATCTCTCTGCTCTCTGACCCCCTACCTGTTCCGTGCGAGGCTCTCCACCCTGCCTTGGGTCTGCTTCTAACAAGAAAGCCTGTGGGTCCCACTGCCTCCAAGGCTGAGAAGCAGATTTCGCCCCCAAGACCCCAGGGGGTGCCCATTACAGTGCCCAGCTCACAGCTCTTGTCCACGGAATGGAAATGCTAGACCCGCAGGAGTTAAACGAACACAACGGATGGATGTTAGAGGGGACTAATAAAATCACTCCGAGAACTAATATGCCACCTGGATTGGGGGGGACGCTCTGAAGGACAGAAAACGCTAGAACCTGACCCCCGCCTCCTCCTCTGGGTCTACACCGCGTGGCACCTTCCTGCCAGCCTTGCGGGACTGTGACCAGGCAGATGCCCTTGGCGCTCCCAGCTCACGGGCGTGGCACCACCTCCTCTACATCCCATCCCCGTCTGCCGCGTGTGTCCTGGGCTCCCCTGAGGCGCTCCAGATGCTCCCCAGTTCGGTGGCCTGCCCCACCCCTCCAAGCCTCAGTGCGCACACTTGCAACACGGGGCTTCCATAAGTCCTGGCTCCCTCAGGAGCCCGGTGGAAGCACCTACCCAGTGCCAGGCACATGGCAATGCCCAGCGAATGCTACAGATGACGTGCCCGATGGTGTCCTCATTACCAGACGGATTTTACAGTGTTTGGGTGAGTGCTAGGAAGTCTGCGCTGCTTGGTAGCACCAGTGTTTGAACAACAGTGATGGGGTGGAACATTCTAGAATGTCAAAAAGAAGACAAATACTTCCAGGAAGAGTAAAGTTCTTACTAAAGATTGAATATTTATGATGGGATGTGGTAACAGACGGACTCAAAAGTGAGAGGCAACTGTAGAAAATGCAGAAACTCTGGAAAGGGACTCGCCCGTGAAACCCAGGGAATACGTTACAACTCTGAGTTGGCCAAGGCAGCACGATGCGGTGCTGTCGGTGAGAACACTGGCTCTGGGTCAGGCTGCCTGGGTTCAAATTCTGGCTCCACTTTACTGCTGTGTGACCTGGGCCGAGTTACTTACCCTCTCTGTGCCTCGCTTGCATCAATTATAAAATGAGAGTGATTGTGGTACCAACCTCGCTGGGCTGCTGTGAGGAGTAAATAGAACTGATCCTGGTGTGTACACAGTGCTCTATACACGTCGGTCAGTAAAATGAGGAGGGAGGCCGGCTGCCTCCCCCGACAGCCTGAGCCCGACAGCCCAGGCCGGGCGCCCACCTGTCTCCTTGCGCAGGCTCTCCTCCAGCGTGGACAGCTTCACATCGTAGGAGTTGCGCATGGCGGTGATGTCCTCCTCCAGCCGGGCCCGGGACTCCTGCTCTGCCTCATAGTCGGCCCGCAGCCGGGCCAGGCGCTCCTCGTACTCCTGGGGGTGGGGCAGGGGGGAAGGGGGGAAGCATCTTATCACCATTTCAAAGCACAGCTTTCAGTATTTTTCTCATCCAAGCAATCCAGAAAATACAAATAAGCCAAAACAACAGAATTACAATTACCTACCAAACCTGGGATAGTAATGGCTGGTGAAGGCCTTTCTGAACTTTTCTCTATGCATTTTTAGGTGTTGGTATTGTAATACACATATTTCTATTTTTTCACCCAGCAAAATATCACGATCACCTTTCCTCACTGAAAAATATGTTTTAACCAAACAGTCCTCACCCCCGTCCTTCCAGTCACCCCGCCCACATTTCCTGCCTCACCCTTCACAGAGACACTGAAGCCGGCAGACGTGAACCTCCTCACCTTCCCAGCGCCACACCGTCTGGTCCACCTGCAGGCTCACCCACCCAAAGCTCAGTGTCCTCTCTTGTGACAGCGAATGAAGCGTCTGAGGCTGGGCCACCCACCGGTGGCCTTTGCTCTTTCAGTCCCCACCCCCTCCTACACCCTCGGCTCTGGACCATCATTCCCAGCAGGTTACAAGACCTGCTCTACTACTTCCAACATTGGAAGCAACGAAACTCTTCCTCAGCCCCTCGTGGGCCTCCAGCTGCAGTGCCCAGTGGGTGCTCAGAACAGGCTGGTGGATGATTGGATGCGCTAGGTTGCCAACCCCAACGATGAGACCCCCTCTTACAGCAGCCGGGGAGCTGCTACTACACCCACCCTGGAGATGAGAAACAGGCTCAGGGAACGTAAACAACCTGCCAGTGGTCGGTGGCAGAGCCCGTAAGAACTGGCCTTGCAGAATGTAAAAGCTGGGCGGATCCTAGGAATCTTCTAGTTCAAATCCCGCCCCATACGGCTGGGAGACTGAAGCCCACAGTCCCCCCCACCCCCGACCCCAGCTCAGGGCCGAGCCCATTCCTGGCCCAGCGCCCTTTTCACTACGCACAGGGCCACCTCCCTTCTCCCGAGCATCCTGACTGGCCCCAGAATGGGAGGGAGGGAGGACAGACACTCTCAACTCTCCCTCCAAGTGCAGCTCACAGAATAAACTGAGGGTCAGAAAACGTACTCGGTGGTGGCAGCCTAAGGTAGCAGTGCCCTGATGCAGCGTCCGCTGGGCTGCCCGCCCGGGAGAAGGCAGGTCACCCATTCCCAGAGCAGAAAGACCCTTCAGCCTGCACAGTGTCTCTTCTCCCTGGTGACCACTAGGGGGCGGCGCCTGCCCACCCAACAGGTCGTCCTTGGGAAGGAAGCTTCCATCCCCACTGCTGCTGACCAACCCTTCCCACCCCTGCTGCTTTGTGACCGGCGACTACCTGTTGCTCTGTAATTCCCAAACCCACTCTGAACCCCTTAAGTTTGATTTCTCTCATTCTGTGGGCGTGGGCTCAGGCATCCCCAAGGGCCCCCACCTCACTCTGCCCAGGAGCTACAGGCAGGGAAAAGGCAGACTGAGCAGCTGAGCTCCCAGAACCTTCACAGGGCCCAGGACAGGGTCCACGGGGCCCACTGCTGAGCCATTCCCTGGACAGTAACTGCCTGTCGGGGGCAGTGCATGTGGACTCGCAGGTCCGGGTCTCCCAGCCCTCTAGCCCACAGGACTGAGGCCCCCAGGCCTTACCTGGTCTGCCCCCAGAGGCTGGGCCCCAGGCCCCCACAGCCTGACCAGGGCTCCCAGGGGCCTCAGGGCTGGCCCCACCTGAGGTCATAGTTGAGTGGCAAAGGCCTGGCAGCAGACACATCCAGCCCCCAGTCCCTGTAGAGCTGTCCCTGCTGCCATGAGGTTCTCCACCAAGAAAAAGCCAGGGCCCTAAAGGGACTGTCGGAACTCAATCCTCACCACCACTCAGGTCTCAGAATGTGGCCTTTAAAAGGCAGGAACCTCCAGAAGCCAACAGAGCCTGGGGTCCAGGACCGGCAGTTAGGAGGCTCTGCCTCATCCGGCTGCGCTAAGTGCCCTTCTGGGGATCAGCTCTGCATCTGTGAATCAGGGAGCTGCCTGCCCTGCTGGTTCCCAGGGATCCTCGGGGCCCACATGTGGGAGGAGGACACAGGCAACAGCTTCTTCTGGAAGGCCAACAGGCCACTTATCCGCTGGTCAAACGGGCACCGCGGGGCTCCACACTGCCCACCCTAGCTGCCCTGCTCTCATCCCAGGCTCTGGGCACCTGCTGAGGGGACTGACTCCTTGCGCTCTGGTCTCCTCACCTTTGCACAGGCCATTTCCACTACCAGGAATGCCTTCTCTGCTTCCACCAATTGACCGCCACCCCTTCCTGCAGCGCCTGTGGATGCCCCCACAACCCCTTCTGTTCTCCCACTGACCCGGGATGCACTGGACTCTGGAGTCAGGGACCCAAGTTCTAGTCCCAGCTCTGACTCCCCTCAGTTGTATGACCTTGGGCAAGTCACGGCACCTCACTGAGCCTCAGCTTCCGGAGCTCCAAAAGAGAGATTGCAGTACCAGCCCCAAGGTGATGGTGGGGGTGGAATGCCACCGTTCTAGAGACTGTCTCCCGCCGGGCCCCACCGGCCGACCCATTCTCCCACCTGCTCTGGGTCTCACCTCCCGGATCAGCTGCTTCTCAGCCTCCGTATCATGCTGGATCACAGGCGGGGGCAGTGGCTTGTCCTCAAGCTTGACAGGGTGCAGGAGCACCTGACTGGACAGCAGGGCTGGGAGGAAAACAGAAATGAGGGGCTGTGGCCGAGGGGGGCGCTGCTTTCAGGAACTAGGCAGCAATCCATAAAGACAGCCACATGCTCATTCAAAAAGACTGCAAAGTGTTGGACTTATGTGAAGCATGTCTCTAGGTAAAGAGCTCATTTACCCAGTCATTTAAGAAATATTTTGGGGGGCTTCCAGTCAAGATGGAGGCATAGGTAGACAGGCTTTGCCTCCTCGCACAACCACAGAGAGAATTACAACTAAACCTCAAAACAAATAACACCCAGAACAATCAGAAAATTGAACTGCACGGAAGCCTGACAACCAAGGATTTAAAGAAGTCACATTCATCCAGACAGGCTGGAGGGGCCAGAGACAGGCGAGAGGCGAGGAGACACAGTGTGGCACAGAGAGATGGCAGCAGGGGTGGAAAGGGAGGTCCCACATTCACGTGTGGTGGGTAAAAATCGGGAAGGACACCTTGGGAGACAGTGATCCCAGCCCCAGGCCAGACCGCACAGCCCAGGGTTTCAGCACCAGGAAGGTAAATCCCCATACGTTCTGGCTGTAAAAATCAGTGCGGTTGGGGCTGTGGAAGAAACTGACAGATATGCAGGAGACTCTCCTTAAATGGCCCACACACTTTTAAGAACGGATGCACACCCACCCACTCTGGGATTCAGCACCAGGACAATAGCTGGAAGGGCACCGGTCACACACAGGGAGTAGGTGAGGTGACTGGAAACAGGGCAAGTGCTGGGCAAACCCCCAGAAGCCAGGCAGCAGCACTGTCCCCTCTGCAAGCCCTCCCCCCAACACACAGCCACAAAGTGGTGAAGCGGGTTGCCCCACCCTGGCAATTACCTAAGGCCCACCCCACACAATTTACAGGTGCCTTTTCTACAATAGGCCACACTACTAAGACAGGGAGTCAAACCAGCTCTACCTAATACACAGAAACAAACACAGAGAGGCTGCCAAATTGAGGAGACAAAGAAATATGGCCCAAATGAAAGGACAGAACTCAACCCCCCCCCCAAAAAAAAAGAACTAAACAAAACAGAGATAACCAACCTATCACACGAAGAGCTCAAAACACTGGTGATCAGGATGCTCAAAGAACTTCTTGAGAATGGCAATGGCGTAAAAAAGACCCAGGAAGAAATGAAGTTTGCATTAAGTGAAATAAAGAAAAATCTGCAGGGAACCAACAGTGGAAGGGACGAAGCTACAGTTCAAATCAATGATTTGGAACAGAAGGAAGAAATAAACATTCAACCAGAACAGCGGGAAGAAAAAACAATACAAAAAAAAATGAGGATAAGAAGCCTCTGGGATAACTTCAAATGTAACATCATCCAAATCATAGGGACATGCCAGATGGAGAAGAGGAAGAACAAGAAACTTAAAACTTATTTGAAAAAAATAATGCAAGAAAACTTCCCTAATTTGTAAAGGAAATAGACATACAAGTCCAGGAAGCACAGAGAGTCCCAAATAGATTGGACCCGAAAAAGACCACATTGAGACACATCATAATTAAAATGCCAAAGCTTAAAGATAAAGGGAGAATCTTAAAAGCAGCAAGAAAAAAGAAGGGAGTTACCTACAAATGGAGTTCCCATGAGACTGTTAGCTAAGTTCTCGAAGGAAACCTTGCAGGCAAGAAGGGGCTGGCAAGAAGTATTCAAAGTGATGAAAAGGAAGGACCTACATCCAAGATCATTCTATCCAGCAAAGCTGCCATTTAGAATGGAAGGGCAGATAAAGTGCTTCCCAGACAAGGTAAAGCTAAAGGAGTTCATCATCACAAAGCCATTATTACATGAAATGTTAAAGGGACTTATTTAAGAAAAAGAAGATCTAAACTATGAACATTAAAATGGCAACAGATTCACAACTATTAACAACTGAATCTAAAAAAACAAACGAAGCAAACAATCAGAACAGGAACAGAATCAAAGAAGGATCATTTGGAGGGTTATCAGCCGGGAGGCGGAAGAGGGAGAATGGGGGAAAAGGTGCAGGGGTGAGGAAGTGTAATTGGTAGGTACAGAATAGACGGGGGGAGGTTAAGAACAGTATGGGAAATGGAGAAGCCAAAGAACTTATATGCACGACCCATGGGCAGGAACTAAGGGGGGACTGCTGGAGGGAAGGGGGCGTACCGGGTGGAGTGGGGCAAAGGGGGAAAATTGGGACACCTGTAATAGCATAATCAATAAAATATATTTTAAAAAATAAAAGAAATGTTTCTTGAGTACTACATGTTCCAGGCACTGGAAATGCTGCGTTGAACAAAACAGACAAAGCCCCACCCCCACCAGCTGAGTTGTCAGTCGGGGTAGAAAGGCAAACAAAATAAACAAGCAAATGCATGACACGTTTACAAGGAGACAGGATGCAGGGAGGATGCTCAGGAGTAAGAACCAGGGGGGAGGACTGCAATTTAAATAGTGGGGAAGGGGGTGACCTTGTAGACCAGGTCAGAGGAAAGCAGTGATCTGGGGAAGTGAGGGACAGAGGTGAGGAGGGCAGAGGCCCTGGGGACAGAGAGAAGGGAGCAGCGAGGGCAGAGGTCCTGAGCAGGCAGGGGCCTGGACTGTCCCAGGAGCAGCCAGGAGGCCAACGTGGCTGGAACAGAGTGGGTGAGGGAGAGCCTGGGCAAAGAGGAGGTGGCAGAGGGAATGGGGCCAGATCAGGGGGACCTCGCAGTCCGTGGGGAGGGCCTCGGCTTTGACTTTGGGTTGAAATGGGCCATTGGAGGGTTTGCACAGGGCAGTGAAAAGGCTTGCGTATGAACAGAAATCTCCCTGGCCAGTGCGTGGAGGACGGACTGAGCAGGGAAGCGGCAGACCCCAGGAGGCCTGGTACAGCCTCGCAGTGATGCGGGTGAGAGATGACGGTGGCTCCGGTCAGGGGGACAGCGGTGGCAGGTCCCAGACACGTTTTAAAGGTAGAGACAATATGAATGGGTATGGGTTTGAGCTTTTGAGAAGCCAAGGATGACCTTGGGAGGTCTGGCTTAAACCCTGGGAAGGAGAGACTGCCCTCAGCCGGGTGGGGGCAGCTGCGGGTGGTAGTTTGGGGGAAGGTCAAGGGCTCAGTGTTGGACAAGCGAAGTTTAAAATGATTATTAGACAGCTGGGCATCGAGCCTCGCACTCAGGGGACACGCTGAGTCGGTCACTTCTGTAAACGATCTGTGACACTGTGACATCTGGTGGGCTTGCTGGCAGGCAGAGGCTGCCCCTCCCAGGGCCTGAGTTCCAGGGAGTGAAGAACTTGTGGGTGAGCCCGCCTTTCGTATTAAAAAAAAAATCGATCTCAAGTCCGCACCCCCAACCACCTTGCGATCTAACTCTCACGCACCGAACCAGTATTCCCCCTGCCCTCGATGCCCCCAGAGCCAGGCGCCAGGCAAGCAGGGACAGCCCCTGTGCCCCAAACCTTCCAGAATGATCCAGACTGGCCCATCCTTGAGCCGTCTCTCCTGCCCTGCCTCGCCTTCCCCACAGAGACCCCAGGGCGGGCTCTGGCCCAGGCGCCCCCTCCCCTCCGTCTCCCTCCCACCACACTGGTGCCTCCCCTGCGGCCGTGCATGCCTCTTCTTCCTAGGGTAACTGTGACATTAAACTTCCCTTTCAATGGTGCCGATCTCTCCGTGTCACCATTCAGCCACCTTTATAGATGAAGACCTGGACACAAATCACACAACCCAGCTGGAGGTCCACGGGTTGCAGCCATGCACGTGGAGATGGTGTTTAAAGCCAGGAGACCCAAGAATCCAAGAATCCACATTCAGGGAGAGGGAGGAGGGGCAGAGGACCCCCCTCCCCCCGCCCGGGGTAACCCTGCCTTAGGTTAGGATGCGGGAGGTCTCCTGAGAGGGGACAGAGAGGTGGGAGGGGGGACTGGGACAGAGAGTGTCCAGGAAGCAAGGGTTTCAAGGGGAAGGGAGGGGCTCAGCTGAGTGCATGGATGCTGAGGACAAGGTGACACCTGCCTGATGACAACTCACTGGATTTAACCACCAGGAGGAGGTCACCTGTGACAAGGGCGGGCTCAGTGGGATGGGGGTGCACAGCCTGCCTGGACTGGGGCCAGAGAGTGAAAACAGAGAAACGGGGACCAGTGGACACAGACCATCTTTTGCATTCTGCTCTATGGGGGAGAGAGACATGCCAGTAACCAGAGGGCGCATGGCGGGTACAGAGGTGCAGAGCGCGCCACGCTGATGGTAAGTACCGTGGGGGGGAAACGCACGGGGCTTTGAGTCAGTCCCCTGGTTTAAGGCCCGACTGCACAGTGAGAGCACCATGGCTGGCTAACGAGCCTTCTGTGCTGAGCCCACACACGTGCATCTCACGTGTCAACCCCCCCAACTGCCTCACAACAAGGCAGGCACCGCTGTCATTGCCTCTGCATTACAGGTGAGAAAAGTGAGGCGCAGAGGGGCTGAGCCGCTCGCCCGAGGAGCCAGGGCACAACCTGGCTGGACTGCTCAGCTCTCAGCCCTCTGCCCTGCCCTGCACCGGTCGGCTCAGCCCCTACCCCAGAGGCTGCCGTGTCTGGGGAGCCACTGGCAGGGTCAGCCAACTCCTTCCTGGTACCTCTCGCCACTCCTCCATCTAGCTTCTCCTTACCAACTTTGGGTGTCATGGGGGTCAGGGGAGGGGAAGCACAGAAAGAGGAGGAAGGCAGATTGCCAAAGTGGAATCCCATTGCACTGTTCAAAGCCATTGCCACTCCCACCCCTGCCAACCCCTCCCTGGCCACCCTACTCAGCTGAAGTACCAGTATTTGCAGTTCCCCAAACGCACCTTATTGTCTTGTGCATCTCTGCCCACACCAGCCACTCTCACCCTGACAGGGAGACTTGTCATTCCCAAGAGTCTGCTCAATTTCCCAGTCCCACATAATGGTCTGCTGGAATGCCCCACCCCCCACTCCATCAGAAGATGAGGTGCCCATGAGGGAGAGCCTAGATCTGAATCATCTCTGGGTCCCCAGTGCCCAGCACAGGTCCACACACAGAGGGTACTCGGTGGACTTGGATGGATGAGGGGGGGTGGATGGATGGGGGGGTGGATGGATG
>PVKU01010936.1:0-47734 GCA_004027475.1 Anoura caudifer | reverse complement strand
AAAAAAAAAAAAAAGGAAAGCGAAGAACAGGGGCCGCAGGCTTCTGGGTTATAGAAACACTGCCCAATATTTCATTGGATTAACCAGCATCTTTCTGTACAAATGATTGGGTTCCAACTGATGCGGGTGGGTTTTACTTTCCTAACATCAATAGAAAAATAGATTTTTTAAAAAGAACTATGGGTAGAATTCACTCCTCAGAAATTGATGTTAACATCGTCTTAGCTGGATTGCTCTACTAAATGAAGTAAAGAGTCCTCAAGTCCCCATTTCTGCTGAGTTCGAAGTGCACGTGGAGAGGACTGCAGCCGTTGTCATCTCAGCACTGTGCCGGGCACACAGTAGGTGTTCACCGCTCGTCTGGTGAACTGACACTGAATCTGCTTCAGTTCAGCAACAGTGCTGAGTGGAGGCACAGCTCGTTCCCAGGCTGGGGTGGAGGAGCTGCTAGGGATCCTGCGGTCCTGTCTCCTCTTTGCCTTCTCTTCCCACTGCACGGGCCCCTTAGATAGATTAAACACGCTAGTTAGCGGCAGAGGCAGCACCCCAACCCCAGTTCTTCCACAAAATCACGTTACTCTCATGAGCTCAACTGTTCCAAATCCGACCTCAGAGAAATAGAAGTCAAATTATAAATGACTGTGCTCGTGGATCCTGGATCTCTGGTTCTAGACACTGGGGCGAAAACAGAGCTGGGTGCACTCGCGGTCTGTGCGCTCTCACGCAGCGCAACCCCAGAAAACAGGGGAACAGGGAGAGGTCGGAGTTCAAACTAAATCACTGGAATTTTGCCTTAAGGTTGTTTGCCTCTGTTCAATTTTAAATATTCAGATTCTCTCAGCATGGTCTATTAGGAGGTGAAACTGTAGGAGGTGAAAAAATTTCAGAGTGAGTGCAAAACAATGCATCTCTTCATGGGCCGAATTACTCTCCCTTCCCCCATGCGAGCGCGGTATGCAGTAACCAGTTTTTCGGGGGAAAGATTTTTTTCTGTCTCTTTAAGGGAATGACAAGTACTATTTACTAAAGAAAAAAAGAGGAGCTTGTGTCCTCACCACAAAATAACAACATTGTAGATCACTCCAACTGAAGGCTCCACATCTTATAAACACAGGCACTGCATTACTCAGCGCTGAGTTATTACGTTTCATTGCAGAGAGCAGCCGACTCTGAATATATTAATGATTCATGCTTGCCTTGGCAGAACATAATGTATACTAATCACACGGAACCAGGGTACAAGAGCACTTTAAATGCATTTGTCCAGTTAATAGTTTGACTTAATCTGATATTTCACTGGGTCACCGACCTTTTCATTGTAGGTAATGTGCACAGGGAAATGTATGGTCGACACCCTAGAGAATCAACAGAGGGTTTTCTGGTTACTAAGCAACGTGCTACTTAAGCTTTACCTCTGCATAATTCTGCCAATACTGCTTCTTTCAGCTGACGAACTTAAGTGTGGCTGTGAGCTTGTGTGCAGGCGTGCGCGCACGCATGCCTGCGTGTGTGGGGAGGGGAGACACCACAGGCACAGAGTGGCTCATTTATGCCGTGTTTTATAGGCATAAGCAATAAGCCCCCATAATAAACAACCATGCCAGAGTTAATACTCAATAAACAGTATGGTTTATAAGCAATTAGGGACCCAGATCTCAAAATAAGACAGTTCAGCTGAATGAGAGCATCTACCCTAACAATGCCTAGTGAGATACATGGCTTGTTAAAAGTGTCATAATTCTCCTTTAAAAAGCAATTAACAGTTTGGGGTATTTGGGTCTGCCAAGCAGAGTTTCTTAATCAAATTTGAACACATCAAAGAGCCACTTCTCAGCTTTACATTGTAGACAGCCGTTTACCGTTTACCGAGAAAGCACAGTTGAAAATAAAAGGATGAATTGATGTTCTCCCTGTTGGTTTTTCAATGTGAGAGTCCATTGAAGACATCAAGATGAGTCAGATAAATGCATTTTGTCAGGTTTTCAAAGAAAGCCAGTGAGCTATTCTATTTTGCCAATGTCTTTGTGTTTCTTAGTAATTTTGTAGGTTAGAAAAAGAAAAAAAAAAAAAGCACACCTCTGTTTCCTAGCTCCCTCTTTAAATTGTGGTAGGTAACTGGAGAAACAGCACACATTTGCCATGTCTCGTCTTTTATGACAGTAAATGCAAACACACAGTTCTCATTCTCAGCAGGTGCTGGGTCGTGAGGTATTTCGAGATATGGACAATAGGATTCAAAACTCAGTTACAGATTTCCTTTACTCATGGTGTCTGAGGCTAGCGAAGTGTAGTTTTAAATACACTTTAAACCATGTAGGCTTCCAACACCAAGCTCTGGTGCTGGGAAACTGGGCAGAGAGACACGTTTCCTTCCTTCCCAGGACTCACCATCTAAGACAGATTTATAATCAACTACACGGTTCCTTTTAACGCAGCATAAAATGAGTGCATCATAGATCAATACCACTGGCTTCCAAAATCATTTATTTGACTCTCTTTTCCAAAAATTAAGTATTTTTTAATTAAGGATGGGGGGGGGATGTGCGAAGAGAAAGAGAAAAATGTAGTGTGCACTTAGAGTGGTTGACAATGGCAAACTAAACTCCAAATTTAAAACCTGATTCATCTTTTGCATTAGCCACTTCAGAATGTTATGCTAGGAGGTTATCTGCTGAAATTCTGGCATTTTATGACTTGCTGGACCACATTCTATCCTGCTGAATGTGTAGGTAGTAGAACATAAATACATTCATACTTGTCGGCTTTAAAGCCTCCAATTTTACCTGTACAATGGCCAAAATGAATGGATCATGATAGTGATTTTTCTCCAGCAGTCTATAATTTAGCAGGTCACTGAGCTCTGAAAAATTTTCATAATGTATGTGTAGTTTTAGGGAAGAGAAATCAATATAAGAGAAAGCAATAATTAAGAGGGAAAAAGTGAGATCTAGGGACTTCTTCAACAGACAAGTGTAAATATGCAGGCTGAAAATCAAACTTCAAATGAACCCAATTTTAGAAAACCCCTCAAGCAAAACTTCTGGGACATAAATTAATTCTCATAGCCAGGATGAGAGCACTATCAAGTATGGCTGGGAGAATTCTATCTACCTCCCAGGGGTGCATGTGGAAGACCGCTATACCAACATGACACCAATATCTATATGGAAAAGTGCAAATAGTGCCTAAGCCCACAATTGTTTGTGTGTTTTACTCATTTCACAAGCACTTAAAAACTCTGTTGCATGTTCCATGTCCCACGCACTGTTCTCTGGAGTGGTTCTAATTGTCCTTCCCCTCACTTTGTCTACCTCTTCTGCCCCCATTTTCTAATTCTGGACATGGAAGATGAGGACCAACTGTGAAGGCGTGTCCTTAGCACCCTAAGGGAAGATGCATATAGGATCCTAATGATCCTTAAGATTCTACATGCATCTTGAAATTGTTCAAGAATGAGAAATTTCCTTTCTCTTAAGCAGAATTTAGAGGATGAACTAGAGTTTAGTAGGAACTACCTGGTACTCTTTGGAGCTCAACCTCTAGAATAGAGTACAGCATATATATTCTTCTCAAAACAGCTCCTTGGGAAGGTGCCCATTTATACAAAATCCCACAGTTACAAATGCACTTGTTTGGCAGTAAGTTATATCAAGAGTCAAACATTAGCTGTAATTAAGTAACCCAAGTCCTTTCCACTGTACCAAACCAGCAGATTCTTAGTCATTGGTAATCAGGGACATGGGGAGGTCCAGAGCAAAGATGGTTCTCCTTGATACAGGAGGGAATTCAGTTAAATGGACAATCTCTAGAAGAAGCAAGGACTAGAAAAGGCAGATGGGGCAATGGCCAATACAAACTACACTCACTGAACGAGTTTGTCTGGGATTCGTGTGCTAGCCAGCCCTCTTTCTATAAAAGGCAAAGTGGTGTCATTCAGTTCCCATGCTCTCTCCTTCCCAACTTGTCTTTCCTTATAGCTCATTTAGTCATAGTAGGTACTGAATTCTCATTTAGGTGGATAGTAAGATTCATTGAAGTGAGAAGCATAGTAAAAATTGACTGTGGCAATGAGGAGGTCAATGTTTATCTTAAGGGAAGATAAATCCTGACATTCACTGAAACCTGAAGTTGCTACATTGTGGGTAGTGCCAGGTGCATCCTAGATGTACTCCCCAGAAGGAGCTGGAAATGTTCTTTTAAGTAGTGTGCTTCTTTTTTTAAGAAAAAGATTTTATTGCATTTTTCCATTACCAGTTAATCCCCTTATAACCCTCCTCCCCATAATCACCACACTGTTGTCCACGTCCATGAGTCCTTTGTCCTTTTTGCTGAATCCCTTCATCCCTTACTCTCCCTCCCCCTTAGCTGCCATCCTGCTCTCTAAATATGAGTCTGTCTCTATTTTGTGTGTTAGTTCAGTTTGTTCATTAAATTCCACATGTGAGTGAAATCATATGGTATTTGTCTTTCTCTGACTGGTTCATTTCACTTAGCGTAATGTTCTCTATGTCAATCCATACTGTCACAAAAGCTAAAACTTTCTTCTTTTTTACAGCTGAGTAGAATTCCACTGTGTAAATGCCCCATAGTTATTTTATCCATCTACTGTTGGACACTTGGGCTGCTTCCATATCTCGGCTATTATAAATAATGCTGCAATGAATATAGGGGTGCTTATATTCTTTCGAATTAGTGTTTTGGGTTTCTTCAGATATATTCCCAACAGCAGGATAGCTGGATCTAAAGGCACATCCATTTTTAATTTTTGAGGTATCTCCATACTGCTTTCCACAGTGGCTGCACCAGTCTACATTCCCACCAACAGTGCAAAAGGGTTCCCCTTTCTTCACATCCTCGCCAGCACTTGTTTGCTGATTTATTGATGATAGCCATTCTGGCAGGTGTGAGATGATAGCTCATTGTGGTTTTAATTTGCATTTCTCTGATGATACAGGTGTGTTTCTTTAGCTTCACTATTTCCCATTTACTTTAATGGTTTAAAGAGTAGAGGAATAAAGAGGTTAGAGAAAGAGCATTGCTACCTTTTTCTTTTTTTATCACTGCAGGCCCACATCCAAAACCTAAGTTCTTCATCATGATTATTTACTGCACCATTAACTGAATCTTGAAAGGTTAACTTTGATTAATCATGCCCCTTGTGCACACCCATTTGTTCAACAGCTTCAGGGTCATCTATCCTGCTATCAAACAACATTCATTACCAAAGATATAACAAGAGACTTCCTGAATGCCTCAAGGAAATAAAGATACTCCAGGCTTCTGACATTTCCCTGATAGGACTGATTTCTAACAAACTTGTTTTAATTAGTGATATTCCAAATCATTTGTCGGAAGCTCTGTTCTGGAAGTTCTATAGAGCACATCAAATTTACCCATTTTCTGAAAGTCACCTTGGCTTCTCCGGGAAATGCTGGGATAACGTTTGTCTGCCTGCTGTCTTCTGTCCTCTCCCATTCCCTTCCAATTATGGCAAGACTCCTGAAATCAAATCTTAAGTTTATTTACTAACTTTAGCTCTTCACTATAGGAGCTGGGTGATTGGCATTCAGTGAAAGAACGTAGCATGCCCACCTCCCATATTGCCCTTCCTTTCCTTTATAACAATGCTTGCCCATTTTTTGATGTGAAAACCAAGAAATTAGGAGTAGAGTGGTTCTTCCTTATCTTTGCCAGTTTTTGACATTGCATTAATTTTTCTAACCACTGGGACTATTATTTTGGGTCAGTTTTATTCTCAGTGTTTTTTTATATGCTTTTTATTCTTTATTCTTGACACTTTTCATGAACCTGAGTTTCTTCTGGCCCATAGCCTCTTGGATGCTACTCTTAGACTTTGATGTATCTAGTGTATTCTTTTTGTGGTGGTTATGTGTGAGCTAATACCACTTCCATTATATTCCTAGTGATTAAACTATGAGCCAGGTAGGTCAAGAGTTGTTAAACTCTAGAACTGGGAAACTAAATACATGATGATGTTCTGATAGTGAGTTGGTGAAAAATTTAAAAATATCCGACTATAAAACTTAGAGATTTTTAGAAAGTGACTATAGTACCACCATGTAGGAAGAAGGAAGTCAGAGGGGATAATAAACCTTTATCAACTGATAGTCATTCAGCCCCTGGTAAAACTCCCAAAACAGTAACTCTTCTATAAGCAGTGAAATCAATATGCTGTCAAATTTAGCTGACACTTACCAAAATCTATGAAGACAAACAAATAAGCAAATCAACAAATATTAGTGCTGGCAGAGGAACAAATGTGGGGACACAGAAATTGTAGGAAAACGTGTTGTCCGACACAGCCGGAGACTGCACAGGAATGCTAGTCTGATGCCCATGCCCCCCAGAGACTTGTTCAGAAGGCAGCACTGTCAAGTCATGTGTATTTGGATTATTTTTAATTCCAGTAGTAAATTTTCATACTTGACTTATTAACTGAACCTGTTAATGTTATAATAGATCTATTGCAAATTGACTTGGGTTATGAATAAATTAATTGCTAAAATTATAGGAGATGCAACTTGGCAAGATTGCAGAAGACAATCTGTGCTTATGCTAAATTCCATTTTTATCTAGGTAATACATGTACATTGTTGCAGGAATCAAATACTTATAGTTCTGAAAGGCTCATGTTGAGAAATAGCTTGTGTTAGGGTGCACAAGCAGCAGAGCCTAAAATACAGGCTGGAGTGCAAGTGGTTACACTGGGAGGTGATTCCAGGAAAAGAAAGGGAAGGGAAGGGAGTGAGCTGAGGGAACATTAATGAGTGGGATAACGTTGCAACTGAGTGGGGCTTAATCTCACCAGGCAGCTCTGGGGGATGATGTAGGACACATCTCAGAGCTGACCCATCCAAAGGATAAAGGAGTTGAAATATTTGTCTTCCAATTCCCATCCATTGTTTTTCTGAGGTTCACGGGGAGTGGGGTGCCCCCTTGCCTTCTAACTGGAGGGAGACCTTAGGAAAAGAGTTTCAGGAACTTGCAAAAGCAAGCCACCAACATGTGCAGGAAAGGTGAAGGTCAAGGGGATGATGGGTGGGCGCTGAAGTCATCTACGACACAGCTCTATCCTTCCCTCATCTTCCTCACCTCATTTCCCCTCTAGGGGAAGCCACTTTCCATGTTTCAGTGTTTCTGCTATATGCCTCTATATTTCTAAGTTACACATCTATGCCACTATTTATTAATTTGTAATTTTAGATGACATCTATTGACTTTTTTAATACTTGAGGATTTAGCTGGTAACCATTACCAGCCCCACTCTCCTTCCCTTTTCTCTATCTACTCATTAGTGGTGTATGCCAAATTTTGGCTATGTCAATCTATTAAATAGCACATTAAATCAGATCAAATTAAATGTAAGGGTTTTCACTAATGAGTCAAGCAGCATAATTTGATTACATTTCATCTTACACTACTTTTTTGTTATTTTTGGAATTATTGTCTCCTTTTTCCACTTGCTTAGGTTTTTTTTTTTTTTTAATGTACTTATCACTAACTCTTTCCAGATGCTCTAACACATCTGGTGCATGCCTAATAATAATCTTGCCAATTACTCAAGCACAGCTCCAAACAATCCATCAGTTCCATTCTGCCGTCCACCCCTTCCACCTGATACACTCTTCCCCATGGGGTGTCTTCCAAGCTCCCCATTCTCCTGTTCCAGTTTGGTATTGAAGCCTGGCATAGAGCCGACTCCTTGGGAACTGACCTGACTATGGGAAAATGCAAATGCAAGCTTCGAATAAATGCAGTTATCCCTTCTAACCACTTACAACAAAATCTTGTCAATGGGTCTTGTTAATGCACGAAAGCCTCATTAGAGCAGTTACATAGGTTTGCATTTTAAAAACAGAATTCCTAGATTCATATATTGATGGGACTATAAAAATACAGCTATCTCCCACTCTATTCTCAATTGTAACAGGACACAAACAACATCATTCTATGCTTCTTCCTCTTTCTAGTACGGAGTCTCCGACATTTTATTGATTTGTTATTTTTGATCTGTCAACAGATGCTGTCATTTTGCCTGAGAAAAATCTGCCTTGGTCCTGACCAGCCCCCTTGGCTCTGGCCATTATGTCCATTTCCCTAGTCCTCAGGCACCTGGGCATATTCTTGCCCCATGGCCTTTGCACTTGCCATAGCCACTGCTTATTTTATTTTAATTTTAGTGAACATTGGGCTTTCCCTTTTGTTCATTCATGTCTCTGCTCAGAGAAGCTTACCTGGCTCTCCTCCCATCTAAAATGATCTTCCCCCTCTTTCTGTCTTATCCTGCTTGATTTTTCCTCATAGTACTCATCACCCTGATTTATTTTACACACACACACAATTTACTTGTTTCTCATCTGTTTCTCTCTACTAAAAATTAGCCTTATGCAAAGAAGCAGTTTATCTGCACTGTTCACTGCCATGCCCCCAGCATCCAGAACAGCGCTGCACGCATGGCAAGCATGCAGTATGCCTTCGATAAATGAACTAATGAACTGATCTTTCTTAGTATATTGTTTTTGCCATGCTGTATCCTACCAAAGAACTGCTGTAGCTCAACAAATGCTTGCTGCACAGGATTTTTGTGTTTCTGCTGCTTGCTGGGGCTTTGTGAGTTTGTGTCTTTGCACTTTCTCACCACTGTCAGAATCTTCTGACCCAGTCACTCAGGCCAGACCCCTCACTGGCCACCCACATACCTTGACTGACACAAGCCATCCTGAATAATGAAGCCACCTTGGCAAAAGTTTTGCTCCTTTTTGAAGTTCCTCAAAAAATTAAAATTAGACCTACCATATGATTCAACAATCCCACTCTGGGTGTATGTTGAGAAGAACTGAAGGCAAGATCTCAAAGAGCTGTCTGCATGCCTATGCTCATAGCAGCATTATTCACAACAGCCAAGAGGTAGAATAACCTAAATGTCTACTAGAGTTTGGATGGATAAGGAAAATGTATTCTATACATACAGTGAAATATTGCTGAACCCTAAAAAAGAAGGAAATCCTGACACATGCTCCAACAAGGCTGAACCTCAACGATATTATGCCAAGTGAGATAAGCCAGTCACAAAAGCACAAATATTGTCTGAATCCATTTATAGGAGGTGTTAAAAGTAGTCATATTCATAGAGACAGAAAGTACAACAGAATGGTGGTTGCCAGGAGCTGGGACAAGGGAGGGCAGGGGAGTTGTTCAGTAGGTGTAGAGTTTTTTCTGCGAGATGAGAAGTTCTGGAGGTCCATCACAGAGCAAAATGCATCACAGTTAACACTACCATACTGTATACTTAAAAATGGCCAACATGAGAAATGTTGTGCTATGTGTAGTTTTTTACCATAATTTAACAATCATGTGTTTGCTTTCCTTTTCAAAAATAACCTGTTCTTCCAATTTCAGCTCCAGGGCCAGCTATGTTCCTAGGTCACTCCCATCACAACGTTCTCCCTCTTCTCTGCCCTTTCATTACACTTACTCTCCAGACCTCCAGAGAAGCATTTAATTTTGCCCCAGTCCTTTTATGATATAGATGCCTTTCCCAGGAGGACCTCAAGCTCTACTAGGGCAGGCATTGTACCCTGCGCTTGTCATCTGAGGAATGTATCCACTAATGGGACAATGCTGTCAATACATAATAATCTTCGATGGACTGAATCCATCTATGGTACTTATCCTTTAAGATCTTCAGAGATAGTACATTTGCGACCAACCTTGATGCTATGTTGTTGCTTTGTAGCCTATGGAAGTTGTGTTTAATATTTCATTGGTTCTTGACTTTAGTAGTAAGTTTTTACAGAAACAAACTGTTTTTTTCTTCTATACATCTCTAAGTCTCCTTTGCACTTACTAATATTTTTTTATCCTTGCAAATATTGGGGTACTTCCTCACCAACATCCATTTAGAAACCAACCACTGAACTTTAGGAAACTTTTGACATTAACAAAGTTAAACAATGTTTCCCTAACTCTCACTGTTCCTCCTGCTGTCTTCTGACAACCCTATTCTGAACAGAAATAATGCCACTTCAGGAAAGAGGCACTGACATTTTCCTGACCAAAGCACCTTTAATAATTCATTATCACCAACCATCCCAATGTTGTTGAATTGAAAAATCAGAACACTTAATGATATGTTTATAGCTGACTCCTCAGTGGAATGAATCATTTATTATTTTATGCTATTTTTGAGAGAAAGAAAAAATGGCCCAAAGTCCCAGCATGGGTATATGCATATTTAATATTTTTACTGCACATGCATTAAAATCTATATTTATCCCTCAGAAAAATAGGATAATACTAAAGCTGATTGATTCATACAAAGGAAAATAACACATTTTTGGGGGGAGACAAAGCAACTACGAGTGGCAAACTCTGTGTGGTTTGGAAGGTGGTGAATGAGGGTTCCCTTTCATGTTTGTGCTCCTCACTGAGGTCACTACCTCCTTGTAAGTTTTCTTGAACACTTCACATTACCTGAGGGATAAAAGCTGTGGTTGTACAATGTAACCACCATCAGATAATGGTGGAAAAACACTACAAGGGCAAGCCAGAGTCCCATGAACAAAAATAGATAAAATATTTCAATATTTGGATATCATTTTCAATTATAAACACGCTTTCTGATTTATATTTTTGTGTAGTAGGAGTTAAATTAGTCTGAATCATCCCAGGAGGACTTAGAGGTTTTTGTTGTTTAGTTTGGCCTTAAGGTTTGTTTTTAATATTTTACTTACTTATTTTAAGAGAGAGAGGGGATAGGAAGGAAAGAAACATTGATGTGAGAGAGATAAACATCCATCAGTTGCATCTTGTATGTGCCCTGACCGGGAATTGAACCAGCAACCTTTCCCTTTGTAGGACCACATCCAGTCAACTGAGCCACACTGGTCAGGGCTGTTTGGCCTTAAGGTTTTAAATCTATAGTTCTAGCAATTGTCCCTGGGCACTGTTGCCCTTGTAGATTACATCATGATGCATCTTGAAGAAGCCAAGATCACAGGCTCAACGGTGAAGAGGCCATGTAAAAATGATGGACAACTAAAGCCATAAATGAGAGACAACACTTCCTGTCTAAGTCATGGTTAATATTTGGGCACAAGATGGCATGCATATTAGTGAAAACGTTTTCTTAGTTCTATTTGAGATTTAAGGGAATGGAAGCACCAAGTGTGGATCTATTCATCAGTGGTAGGAGCAGTGGGTAGACAAGTAGATGAGGATCAGGACACAGAGCCCTAAGCCAGAGTCTCCTATTTGTGTTGCCTTTGAGAAAATTCATTGGCGCTCTCGGCACATCTATATTCCTTCAGTCAGCTCCATATTTCTTCTTGCTGAGACTTCAGCTTACCAGAAATGTCATGAGACCTACAAGATAAATGCTCTGAATGGCTCCCAGAAGGAAAAACAGAAAGCATCGATCTAAAGGGGGATCACTTTTTAAAAGTTAATGCTATTGTTATGCACCACGAGTAACCAGCCAAATCTCCCCCGTCCTGTTAGGGCCTCCCCTGCAACTACCCACCCACCTGCCCAGAGAGGCCTCCCTCACTCCATAGGCTGCAGTCCTTTCCTTTCAGAGAGACGCTGCATTGATGGTCTCAAGTAAACCACGAGGAGAAGAAATATCTAAATTTATGACTCCTAGAAAGAGAAAGGCTATTTAAAAATATATATGTTAAAACTCCTTGTGTTATAGATAAAAACTCAGCCAATCCAAGTTGGATACTCAAGAAAGCGAGGTGGAGGGGAGCATTAGAAATGTCACTGATGTAGTTGGCATTTGTTGATCACAGCTGGCTTGTGGAATTTCCGGAGGTGGCATGATGAGGTGGTGAGAGCCGTTTCACCAAGGCTGGAGGCCTGGCCTCATGGCTGAGTCGCTTGTACTCCCTGGTCAACAACAAGTGTCCCTGTCTGTAAGTGTGACTACTACTCATAGGGTGTGTGTTTACGTGTGTGAGTGCATGTATACATGTGTGAGGGTATGTATGTGGGTTTTTTAAAATGCTTTTTTTGCATGTGGGTAAGGAGAGGGATTGGTGAAGACTGTCATTCAGGCACTCTTATAGAAATATTGTAGAGAGATGGTAAATGTCAGCAAAATTGACTCCAGCACCCGAGACAATTTAAGCATCTCAAAAACATCCAGCCTGCTATACAATGAGCTGGTCCTTTAAGAATAAAACTGGTTGTTTAGTGTTTTATACCTATGAGAAATCCTATAGCCTTGTATTATTTTGTTTCAACCGGTCCTAATTGTGCAGAAACATTTACTGGGATAGAATGGGTACCAGGCATGAGACTGGGTCCTGAGACCTCGTTGTCTAAGGAGAGAGTTTTTGCTCTCAGGGCGATGGGTAAGGAAATAGAATTATTGGGCCACATGTTCTACTTCCCCTTTCTGTCTGTGTTTCTAAAATCTTAAAACTTTCCTAAAGTAAAAGACCCAATCTCTTTCATCCGTCTCTCCATCTGCATAAAACATGAGACAGGAGATTTCGAAGGCATTTACAACAACCAAAATATTATAAATAAATAAAGATAAAAATTATGGTTAAAGAATGGTTCATTTTCCCCCAGACTTGTTTTCACTATGTAGTTCTGTCAAACTGAACTACATTCTTAAAACAATTCCCAAATTTTCATTAATATCTTTTTGACAAGTTGTTAATTCTCACTGTGGTACGTATGAAGCAGCAGGAACTTATTTTGGGGTGACAGCTTTCTCTGCTTCTGAATGTGTTACGAACCCTGAAGTAGACGGAGAAAAAAATCCTCAAGCCATTTGAAAAATGAGTTCCATATAGTCACTGGCAAAACGTTCTTTGAAATATAGAATTTATAGCTAATCTTATCATTTAGATGAATGTCGATGTGCTCAATGGGAGTGTGACCATGTGTGAGTCTGTGTGATAGAGAAGAGTGTGATGGAGCTGTGTGTGTGTGTGTGTGTGTGTGTGTGTGTGTGTGTGTGTGTGTAAGAGTGTCATTACCACCCAGGAAATTTCTAGATTTTTATTGAGGTCCTTAGTAAACTGAGTGTGATCCACTTTGATGCCAGAATCTCTAGAGCAAAAGTTAAACATACAGACAATAATCTTTTTATCTTATGCAGGGCCACTGAGAGTCAGTGTTATTTTAAATGGCTGCACTTGGCCTAATTTAGATTAATGATAGGAAAATTCAGATGTTGTACCTGGTTTAACATGCAGAAGCTAAAGCTGAGACTTCAGGTGAGTGCTGGAATAAACCACAGAGCACTTCTGCTCTTGAAGTCCTAGCTCATCTGGTCATGTTCTTCTGGCTGTAGGGTGTCTCCCTACATGTGGATTATGAGGGTTGTTCAAATATATTCTAAGAACCCCAATACCATAAGATCTGATATTGTTAAGGAACGAAAGAAAGCCTGCCTGAGCAAGGTAACACACAATGAGTCTGAAAAAGCCTGGGTTTGAATTCAACCACTAAAATTCAATGGTTCTGTAAATTGGCTATAGAGCTTCATAAAACCTTGGAAACACAGATGTATCTTTATGTTAGCTTTGCAAACAGTCTGTTGTGCTTACAAGACTTTCTCCATTTTCTTTATTTGCCATTTGTGTTCATCCTATGTTTAGACTGCAATGACTTTAGCTTCTACTGATATTATCACAGCCGTAAAAACTTGTTCCTGGTCATGAAGAATAAAACACTAACATCTTCCCCTAAACACGTTCTGCCTGAGGTTACTGCAGTCTGCTCAGGCACATTAAGTGCTGTCCACTTCCAGCATGCTCCTTGCTGGCACTACCCCCCAGGCACCAGCAGGAAGCAGCTCTGCTCTTGGAAGCACCTAAAACGTCTCCAAAGAGAAGGTACTGATTTTAAAGTTGTACTTAACTTTGCTCTTTTCATCTGTCAGTGGTAAAATAAAGAACCATTGTGTAGGTTATTCTTTCTCAAGATGGCACTGCAGATCTGCTCATCTTGGAGCAGAGGGGGAACAGATGCTGCACTGGAGAGTACTAACGCATCTTAGTTTATGGGACATCTTTCCATTAAACATCACCAACCCTGGACATAAGAAAACTGTCTCCTGACCCAGTATTCAAATGTACAGACTGAGGAAAACCAGATAAAGAAATGACTTGTTCAAGGTTGTGTAATAGCCAAAAGGTGGTGCAAAGAACAGTGATCACTTTCATCCAAGAAGCAAGCACAAAATGTACTCAAAAATAGACTTTTTTGTGAATATTTGATGTTTTATTATGTATTACCTTATTAAACTCAGTTTCCAACTGGAAAGAGAAAGAACAATCGTATATCATTCAACTTATTGAATATTACCTATAGAATATGTTTGTATTTGTATTTTACATTAAAAAAATTTGTCAGTTTTCATATGCCTGCTCCATGTAGGAATCACAGTAGTCAACATTAAGTACAACTTTATTTTCACATGCATCTTTAGATCAGACTTTTTTTTTTAGCTCCTAAATACAGTCAAGCTCCTAAAACAAACCCAAGCACGTGCATCTCCTCCACCTCTTCAGCTAAGTTTGGAGAAAACATTTTACCTTAGAAACAGGATATCAAGAACTAAAGCAAATACTGGATTTAGCATTCAGGCTGTGAGCAAAAAAAAATGACTTTCTTGTCAATTTTGCCATTTTAATTGGTATTGCTGGTTGCTATGGAAATCCAGTTTGTGGCCACGGGTATTGGAGGTATTAGTTCTCACTGGCTCCTCTCTTTAAACACTGAAGATAGTGTCATACCTGTGTTTATATGGGGGTTTGGACAGAACTGCAGTTTTACTTAAGCGAACAGACAGGGATTCAAAGTCCTTTGACTCCAAAAAAAGAGCACAGAAAGCAGGGACCAGTAGTACTCTGGTGGACTTTGGGAATTATGTGTGAGCAAAGTGGAGGTCCCACAGGTCTGAGCAACTCTGTAGAGTGCCCTGCATCCCAGCCGGGTGCTTCATAATGAACAATTACGATTTGTAGCAGAATCAAGCTATTTCTCATGACTCAGTAGTAAAAGCCAGCCAACTAACTAACCAACCAATCTATCAATAAACCCAAACTCTTCTGTTTTCTGTCACTGTTAGTCATCACAGATGATAACCATCATCAGTAGCATCATTTGAAACCAAAATACAATAACCCAACATTTAAGTGATGGATGAACAGCCAGACAGATGCTGTTGACTGAATCTACTGGAAACTCTGGGAGGTCAAACATGGAGACTGGCTATGTGTAGATCAACATGACTCTCAGAAGCTGGGGAAATATTAAGGAATGGAGACAGGGCAATGCACTAACTTATGCTTTCCTTTTGTTATGAAGTTTGTGTAAAATACTTCATAGTATATTTTTGCATTCTTCCCTTTAAGAAGGGAAGTGTAAGAGAAAGAGAATTAAGTGTGATTGCTTAGCTGAGATGAGGTGAGGGTCTCAGGAAACCGCAAAGCAGCAGGGGAGGCAGGAAGGGCTAACCACGAGTTGGAAATTAGGCCAAGAAAGAGGAAGGTGAGAGTCAGGAGATAAATCAAGTTGCAAAAGGTATTCACATTGAAAGTCCAGAATATCATTAGAGCAAATTTCACATCAAAGCCTCAGGTTGATAAGTCTTGGAAAGCAATGAGTAAAAGACATAGATTTATTCTAGCAAACATAAGCCTGAAAGGGGCATATGTGTACTTTAACAAGATGGATATATGGGGGAGTGTGGAGATATCTGGATTGATTTTATGGGGACTAGGGAAAGAATGACACTACAGTTTTCCACAGGACTTATGTTCCTGAATTAGAGCACAGTCCAGTGAAAACTATACCAAGGTCTAGCTGGATAAATGCCTTAGCCCCAGGATGCAGTGGAGACTCTCTGGTTCCCGCAATCACACAACATGGGGCATAGTCAGTGGGGCTATGCCTTTACCAAGGGCTCCTTTGAACCATTTCCCAATAGACAAGTTGGATTAAACATTCAACAGCAAGTTCCTTAGGACAGGATTGGGATTTGAGAGACCTTAGTAGGTAATGCACTTCTTCCCCACTTGAGTTCTAAACTGAGCTAGATGAGTGTAGTATAAATACAAGTTCTAAATATTATCTAATAACTGAAAAGCTAATCATATTGGTTTCTGTCTGTGGGTAAGTGGGTTTCCTAACTCACTTTCCAGACCATTACTGTCCTTTTCCAAGAAAGAGTGAGGCACTGGAGCAGGTCAGGAAGCATCGCATGAATGACACCCCCTCCACCTGGAACAGGGAAAGACTAAGGAAGAAGCACTCCTTTCACCAACAGTCAGAAACCTGCTATCTTTTGAAACTGAAAAAAAAAAAATAGTTTAACTCTCCGTTATCAAGACTGGGCTCATTGAAAGCATCCCCCAGACACTTTCAGCATCTACTCTCCTTTCCCTTCCCAGCTCCTTAGGGAAGCCCTCCCTGACCTCCATGATTAAGTAAATGTCCCCATAGTTTTACAGAAAGCCTGGCTGTTCAGAATGCCAGAGTCCAGAGCTAGGCAGCTGGGGCTCCACACCTGCCTAGAGCTGTGTCAGTGTAAGTGCCTTAACTTCTCTGTGCTTCAGTTTTCTCATCTGGAAGATGGGATCAATATAATACTTTCCTACTAGTGTTGCTAGCAGCAATTACCTTAAAGGCATTTGTTGAATAACATAAAACATGCTTTGGTGTTGTCATATATATATCCTCTATTTCATACCACTTGAAAGAGCTGTAATTGCACATTTCTTTATGAGGGTTTGATAATGCCAGCTCTCCTGTAAATTTATGGACAAAGACAGTGTTCATAGTTCCTACAGTTGTATTCCCAGCATGTAGGGCAGGACCTGGCTCACAGTCATTATGTAGTAAATATTTGTAAATGAATAAGTCAACCAATGAAGCAATAAATGAAGGCTTTTCTACTCCTAAGGTCATGGGACAATAAATACCTTAGGGGGAATTATCAGGGATGTGAATGATCAAGGACTTGGAAGAGAAAAGATAGTATAAAGAGAGTAAGGACATAGAAAGGGGGTGGGGACTGTTGGAAATGGTTCCCTGTTCCAGAATTGTGTCCAGGGTAAGTTCTTTAATACTCCTATTATGTGACTGTTGTTTATTTTATGAATGTGCCAGGCTGGGAGGACTTTCTGGTCAACCCAGATGTAGTGAAGACCCCAGAATTCCAACCTAAAGGATGTCTAAAAAGGATGTGGCTGCAATGGGGAACCTGAAAGCGCCTGTGCATTGCACCTTACATATGCCTGAGTGTTGACTCTTCATGTCAAAACATGGGGAGCATGACAGAGATGGCCAAGTCCCCTTTGGCTACTTCTTAGCACTGCCACCAAACCCAGAAATCCTCGTATGCAACTTCCTACTTGAGCTTCAGAGTTGAGGGAGTCTCTTCAAATCTGTGTAGCAACGTAGCCTACGATGAAGGAAGCACATCAGCTAGAAATGTACAGTGTGCCATGGCTTTGGGAGGAGGACACAAAGAGAACAAATGATTCATCAACAGATTTCAGACAATTTGGTCCCCATCAGAAAACCTGAAAAGAAAATATAACAAACAAAAGAGGAAAATGAGAAGGAGAGTCTGCACAGGAAAACCGGGCCTTCTGTACCAGAAAGCTAAAGGTCTCCAGTAAGAAATGGGGAAAATGGATTGAAAATGGGATGAATCATCTTAAATGGTATCCCAAGGAAATTGGTTTGCAGTTTCACGGAGGAAATGGGCCCTGTGAAATGACTACAATAAAGGCTTTGATATAATAAATGTGTTTTCTTTGTGTGTATGCCTGTGTATTTTGAGCTTCAAATGCTGGTGGAAAACTGGCCATGGTTATATGATATCTGACACACCATATGACACTTGATACACGAGGTTACTAGGCCTCTGGGACTCATTATATTCAGAAAATTCTTTTAGGATCCAAAAAGACAAGGACTGGTGTCTTGAACGATTCTCTCCAAAGGTCCATCCATAACTGGGCTGAGCTCTGTGTGAACCTGAGATAAAGAAGACTTTTCTGTGACCAGACCAATTAATTATCCTCCTGCGCACTGACCTACTCAGGTCTCGCTCTCTGAATTTGCCCCCCTATCAGGAAGGCATCCTACCCTTTCATCTGCAAGATTATTTTAAGAGTAAGGTTCCTATGTCAGGAACGTTTCAGCATCACTGACTCTAGCTTCTGAGAATTCCTAATGATCTTTGGTCGCTTATTGGGAGGACAGTGAATATCTTAGTCTCTACACATAACAGCTCAGCCACTAGGAGGCACTTATCAAAGTGCTTCATCAAAGTAGCTTTCCATCCACTTTTAAAACAAAATAAACTTTGTTACACACACGCAGAAAAATGCAGAACTGCTCATGGGAAGCTTGATGAATTTTCCAAGCCACCTGCACCCATGTAACTACCAGCCGGGGGGGGGGGGGTGCGGGGGGGAGGGCACTAAGAGAGTAGCAGAGTCCCCTCTGTGCTCCCTGGCACAAATGCCTCCCACTTCCCTTTTTTTATTCTAAGTCTCCTGACTCTTATCACCATAAAATCAGGCAGTTTTGCCTAATTTTAAATGTTATATAGATGTAATCATAACATGTGTGTTCTTTCTCTCAACGTTATATTTGTGAGATTGTTTCCAAGTTGCTGCATTTATTGAGTTGGTGCATTTTTAAAATCTTATCAGTTCCCTTTATGACTATCCTACTATTTATTCAATAATTCCACTCTTGATGAACATTTAGGTTGTTTCTAGCTTGAGGCTATTGTGAATAGTATTTCGAAGAACATTCTTGTACACATCTTTTGGGGCACAGATGTACACTTCCATGCCTAGGAGTGGGGCTGTTGGAGATTAAGGTATATTGAGATTTATTACATAATGTCCAACCAATTTCCATGTTGCTATGCCAACTTACATTCCCAGAGCAGTGCATGAGGGTTCTAGTTGCTCCATGTTTTCACCAAAACATTTTTATTCTTTGTCATATTCATTTGCACAATTCTGGTGAATGTGTATCTCACTGTGGTTTTCATTTGCATTTCCCTGATGACTCATTATGCTGAGGACCCTTATTCTGCACTTACTGGCTATTTAGAAAGCTTTTTTGTAAATTGTCTATTCAACTCTTTTGCACACACCCCCCCCCTTTTTTACTGGGATGACTGTCTTATGGATTTATTTGTAGAAATTACTTTATATTCTACAAATCTTTGGTTGGATATAGGTATTGCAAATATCTTTTCCCATGATGTGGCTTGATTATTAACAGTCTTAGATTCTTTTGATGAATAGATGTTCTTAATTTTGATGTAGTCCAATGTATCAATCTTTTCCTTATCTTTGGAGCTTTGGACTAATAAAGAACAATTGATTTTCTTCCCCTCATTCCTCCCAAGTTCACCACTATGGAAAACCTGAGGAAGTCTCTTCACCAAATTTTGAACTATATATGTGACCAGCTTTTCACTAAAAGGGGAACCAGCATATGCAAGCAAATGCCATTGAGTGGAAATTAAGATGAGCATCATTTTGCTACAGTAAAGGATGCAACAGTATAGCCTCAGAGGAAAGCAGGGTCTAGAGACAAGTCAAATGGGGTCTATGCCTTTTAAAAACCATCTACATTTCACATAGGTGAGATGAAATTAAACTGGATACAAAGGATTATGCAGAAGGCAAAATGCAAATAGTTCCAGGGTGTGAAATGAGTTTGGGAAAGTGTCCTCTTTTGCCTTGATAGAGGACTGCCTATCTCCGTGGGTTCTGTCCTCCTACCTCCCCCTGGGTCCCTGTGCACACAGCTTTGCTCAAGGGGCAGCCACAGCATGGCGGAGGGACCAATTCACAACCTCTAGGTCCAGCCCTTACTCGGGTCGTATCGGATTTGCCTGCATCTTCTTAGCTGTCCTTATTTTTCCTCTTTCTGTGATCTAATTTCAACTTTTCACATACCTCATACCCCTTCCTACACCCAAAACCCATCCCCAAATGAGCTTCTGTAAGCTGGGTTTAGTCCTTCTTGTTTTACACATACAACAGGTACATGATATGTAAGTTGGCTGTTTTCTGTATTGCCCTGTCAGTGTTGATAAACATTGGTGTTTCATTAAATAAAGTCAGTTAAATAAAAAGTTACCAAGTGCTTGCCATGTGGAAGGTACTGTGGGAGAATCAAATAATGAATAGATGAGATCCCTATGCTAAGGTAGTTAAGTCTGACATTTGAAATTTTTTCCATTGCATTGAATTTTTAAAGTATTTTGGTAGATGTTACATTTTAGAGAAAAAAAAAAACAAGTGAGGTGAAATGCCACACCACATAACTAATCAATGGCAGGGTTATGATCAGAAATTTCAGTTTCCTGCCCTACTTCTGTACTTCTGCTCTTATGCCTCCGATGGTCCAGGGCTACATCGTGTCAATGTTATCATGGCCAGCTTGGTACCAACATCATCTTCCCTTCTGGGACAGGAGATATGTTCTGCAGCTTCTTTTTGTTTAACTTTGTGTGGCTATTCTTGGTTCATATAACCTTTTATGAATGAGAGTTCTATATCACAAAATGCTACTGGATATAGTTGTTGGACTTTATGCTTTTATTATCTTTTCTGAATTATGTACTTTTCTTCAGACAGGACTAGCAAGAGGAGAAACCCACTTTGTCAAACTTAGCTATCTCCAGAGCATCTGACAGGGGATGCAGACTCAATTTAATATTTTGTGTTTCAGTTTTGAAAGCCCAGCTTCTGCATAATGTGAGAATCTATTTTTCACTTACATTTTCTTTTTTTTTTTTGAAGATTTTATTTTTGTTTACTTTTAGAGAGAGGAAAAGGGAGGGAGAAAAAGAGGGAGAGAAATATCAATCAGCTGCCTTTTGAATGCCCCCAACTGGGGACCTGGCCCGAAACCCAGGCATGTGCCCTGACTGGAAATGGAACCAGCGACCTTTTGGTCTGTAGGCTGGCACTCAGTCCACTGCCAGGCTCACTTACCAGTCCATCAGCCAGGGCTCACCTGCATTTTCAACATGTCTATTTGTTCAGAGACATCAGTGACCTCCAAAGTGGAGTGTACCCATCCCAAGAAGTTCATAAGACTATGTATAAGGTTGCAGGAAGAACTTACTAAAATTCTTACATTTATTATCTAACTCTTTATAATGTCTATTTTTGCATATGTTCTACAACACATATATTAATTCATTCATACACACAAGTATATATGTATACATAAACCCTACATGTACATTTTAAAATACATATTTTGGGTAGTTTGTACTCAAATTATTTTAATTATTTAGTGCACAGTCAATAAAGTTTAGACACCACCATCAAAGACTATGATTGATTAGTTAAAATAATTAATCAATATAAAAAATGGGATGGCTAATCTTGGCTATGGCATAATGGACAGAGCCTGAGATTCCAAGCCAAATGAACCTTATTTATTAGCAAAGTCATACCTTTTATTTCAATCTATTCTCATTTGCAGCAAGATGACATCATCATAAATGCAACTGACATATGAACTCCATTAGGGACTTCTGGGTCCTCTGAGAGAGACACCCAGAGGGGTTTGGTATATTAGAAAATAAAAACTGGTAATAAGGAAGTGGCTGAATGACAAACTACTAAGTTGTGCTGCTTTTGTATATAGAGGTATTTGAAGGAAACTTTTACTAGTGTCCTCCAAATATTTTAACATGTTTTTACCCCTATCCAACCATCTAGATCTCTTTATTCAATAACTGTCAGGATATCAGAATTGGAGCCTTTAGGGTCTAGGTGTAAACTATGTACATTTAATCCCTAGCTCCAAGCATAATCTGCTCTGAAGTGTATTCCACTCCTTTTCTTCCATCTACACACTCACTAGTGCGCTCTACACAGCTACAGCCTTCAGTTCCAATATCCCTAGAGTGTCGGATGCCTGATGAGAAACAGTGCACCGGTCAAAGAACCTAGCTATTCGTGACAGCGACAGGCATCGCCCAAATAAATCCCCCCGTTCTCCAGGGGTCCTCAGAGATCCATACAAGTAACACAAATGAAAAGCTCCCATTGGTAAAATCAGGACGACGAACTTTCCTTTGCAATGACTAATTTGCCTGTTTTTAGCCATCAAGCTTTGATTCCTAAGTCCCAGGTTTCCTTTTCCTTTATACTTCAAGCCCTATCTCGAAGCACTGATCTTGACAGATGAGATAAAATCAAGATGAGATAAATTGTTATACAGAATGAGTAACCTAGATGGAGTATAATCTACGAAATGGTGGAGGTTTTGGAAATGCACTTGGGGCGCAGAGCAGTTCTGTGTGATCTCACTCTCCGAACTGCGACACAGTTACGGAGAACGAACACAAGTCTGGCTGCACGTGGGAGTCTCAGAGCCTTGGCTGCACAGGCCTGGTTATCACGTGCACACAGCATGACTCTCCGATGTTCTGCTGCATGGCGGTAAATGACCAAAGGACTGTCCGTTGGGGAACAAAGCCGACTTTGGTCACCTCAGAAAGGTTTCCGTATGGACTCACCATTTGCAACGGTCTTCTCAGTGCCTCTGTCACTCAGAACACCTGTGCTCCCCAAAGATGCATATTTTGTCTGAAATTTTAAAGCAGAAAACGAGTGAGAGAGGCTTTTCTTTTAAATTAGGGTTTCTTTCAAAACTAGACAGGGATAAAAAGGACCTATACGCACACACTGGTATGCCACTGGAGAAACCAGAAAGGAAATCACTGGCAACACACCCCAGGTGACACCCGCCCGGAGTGGTTGCTGGAGAGTGGATGCTGAAGTCAGACTGCTTGGGTTAATATCCCAGCTCGGCCACTTGCTAGTTTTGTGACCCTGAGGAAGGACGAAAACTTTTCTGTGCCTCAGTTTCCTTGCCTGTAAAGATGACACAGAACTTCTTGCCCTGTGGAGGCACTGTGAGGATTAAATCAGCCAATACGCACCGAGCGCTTAGATCATTCCCCAACGTTGTAAGCGTGGTCTGCGTTCATCCTGACAGCACCATTAGCTCTTAAACAGAGTTGAAAAGACTCTGTGAGAAGGAAGGCAGGAAACGTGATTTTGCCATAGCCGGTGACAGTGAAATATTGTTTGTTTCTTCCCATTACCTGAAAGGTAATCTACTAAAGCGAATAAATTCAAAGAGGGTCTTAAGGCCCATGACATGTTTATGCTGAGGGAAGAGCAACGACTGCATTCATAACATGCGGTTTTTCTTTTGACGTTTAATTCTAAGGTTAATTGTTTTTCTAATTTCATCTGGTGCTTTCATGATTTCCAGTAAAGGAAGGTGGTTGTCAAGTCGCAGATTTTTTTATTTCACAAGCCTTGCCATTCACCCAAGGAAAAGGGGGTTCAGATGAACTTCATACGTGTAGGTAGCTGGAATTCTCAAAGAACAAGAGTGACGCAAGAAAACTGTACTTGCAATTTGTTAAGTGAGCAGTTAAGCGGATGCCTTGCATCTCAGGAATCCTGGAGCTACACTGGACTCTGTCCCTGCTGGTTACATAATCAAAAAAAGGCATAGTAAGTTGAAGAGTACAAAAAAGCCCTTGGAGTTCACTTAATTTCATTTTTTTCTTTTATAAAATGAAGAAGCTATTCCCAGCAAGTAAGAAAAATCACACAGTCTGAGGGACCTGTTCAACAGAACCGCTCACACACTCGGATGTGGGGTCTGAGTGTGGGCTATTGCAGCACAGGCTGGAATATGATTTTGTGGAGGGAGCCACAGAATAAAGCTCAGCGAGCCAGGGGTATTTTGATGTTTTCCACATCCCAACCCCTTTATTAGCCTCTTCATCCTGCATCATCACCTGGAGTTTTCCCCTGAAGGATAAGACCGTGGTACTCTTGCCCCTAGGGACATTTCCCCAAATCTTCCCCAGCAGAATGCAATGTCAAGGGAAAAGAATCCGTGTTACGCAGAACCTGATAAGCCACCATCCATATTTCACATTCTAAGTATCACATCTTGCTAACCTCTGTTTGGGATCAATTCATGCAGCTTCTAAGCAATTTCCTTTTCGTCACAAGTCATTAACTCCCATAATGTGATTATTCCTAGTTGTCTTAAAATAACAATGATACTAATACTGTCATGTTGTTTTTAATAGAGACGTCATCCATGTTTGTGCAGCATTTCAATTCAGAGCTCTATTGCCCTTAAACTGTTCCTTCCTTAATTTGCTCATTCATCAAAAGTTCCCCCTGACTATTTGTCATCTGTGCCACTGGTATCTGCCACAAGCAATTTAAGACTAGCTCTGGAGGATGACAAGAAAATGCTGCTCTCTAAATACAGTAGTGCATTAGGATCTTGAGATGTGCACTATTTAGGCGTATTATGTAATATGCTTTATAAAATCAAAAAGAGAAATTAAAGTTTGGGAGTTTGTTAGATTAGCAAACAGCCAAGAATCATGGCTTCTGTGCCTGGCTTTCCTACAGCTTGACCCCAGGAACATTCAGCAGAAATCCAAGTGGACTGTTATCCCCTCATGGGGGTTTATTGCAGAAGTGCCCTCCTCTCTCCTTTGCGGCCTCCCAAATCCACAAAGAATGTGCCGGCTCCCCTGGAGGTAATATCACTATGCTGATGAAGGAGTTTTGCCAAAAGTCTTGGCAAAATGGAGTCATGGATTATATAATTGTTACATTTTGATAGCCTATCTTGTAGGAAATACAGGATATCCCAGTGAGAAACTACACCCCAGAATGGTGACTAATTTAACTCTGGAATAAGTTTCAGAGGTCAGTCACATTGTGGATGGGAGGCTGAGAACCATGAAGTCAGTGACCTTCCCAAGGTCATTCGATAAGTTAGTGAGAAAACCAGGGGGCAGAATTGAAATCTCTGGCTTGCAGTCCACTCCTCTTAGTTGCTTCTTCGATCAGCACAGTTATTCATTTTATAAACTTGCAAAAACTTTGATAAGCTTTTATATATGTACGTAACTCCACCGGATGGTGTGGCACCTTGCAGTGCGAGAGGTGAGGCCCTGTAGCTGGGGGAGCTGAGTTTTAATTTTGGCCCTACTACTTGTTAGTTCTGTGATGCAGAGCAACTTAAAATCTCCATGCTTAATTTATCTATAAAATGAGTGTTGTGAGTTCTAAATGGTTTTATGTACACCTAACGCGATATCTGAGGTACCTAATTTTTTTAGGCTAGAATTTATAGCAGCTATGAGACAAAGAAGAAAATTTCTCTTAAAAATATTTCTCTGAATAGATACAGCACTTAGTGATCTTTTTAATTCCCAGCTAGGATGTGCAGGGTTGTTAAGTAATGATCCCTGACCTCAAATATCCCCTAAAAACATCTAAAATCCAGATATTTCAAGTTCCAGTTCTTTATATGTCTGCAAGTACCACTCTTCTTACATGCTGCCTATTTCTGTCAACATCCCAGTGTGAAAGAGTTCAAGACATGGGTGGGGCCTCTGGGCCTGTCAGTGGGGCTGGGGGGTAAGAGAGCCTAACGCTTGAAGAAATCTATTTTGAAGTTAGAAGGTTGTGGTTTCATGTCTCATCTCTGCTGATCACTCTCAGTGTGGTCTAGAACATATTGTATCAACTCTAAGCCTGAGTTTCCCGCTATGAAAAAAAACTAATAATGGAATCTACTTCATGAAGTTATGATGATAAAGAAATAAGTTAGTAGATATAAAGCATATCACTTGGTATCTGGAATATACTAAGTCCCCTAAAAATGATAGCCATCATTATTAATATCTATTCCAACTCCTTCATTCTTCAGATATTATAACTACCACCCAGAGGTTTCGGCAACCTGCCAAGATCACACAATCAGTTCATGGTAAAACCAGAGACATAACCCAGATTTCCTGCATATGAATAAGAGATTTATTATTGCCTCCGATCAGAAAAAATGTCAGCTTAAAACTATGATATAGTTCTTTAACACTGTGAACCAACAGTGATCGCTCTTGATTCTAGAGTACTGCAGAGTGTATGGGAAAATCCTGAGTAGGAATTTTTTTCCCCCAAATTTGAATAAGTCCTGAAGAACTTGCCTCAAAGGCTTTCAACATCATGAATTAGGAAACTGGGCCAAAGGAGTCCCAAAGATATTAAATAATATTATAGTGTAATGGCCCTCTCAGGGGGATCTTGGCTATAAAAAGAAATAAAACATCTCTTGTTGATACAAAGATGGAGCCTCAAGAGAGAAATATAGGTTGAAGTCCATACAGCCAAGGCTTATAAATTCATTGTTACAGAGTCTCTGCAGGGTGGAGGAGGAGAACAGGTTTCATTTCTGTATGTCGGAACAGTGCTCATCCCCCAGCTGTACGATTACATGATTCACAACACTGATGAGACGAAGCTTCACAGAAAGAACAGAATTTGCTTGGTTAGTGGGTCTGTTGATACTCTGACATTATTTGGCTATTTATTGTCATAGGAAGGGGTCTGGACCAGTGGCGTACGGCAGCCACTTGGCACTGACTTGCAAGAGCCGAAGGTGCCCATCCTTTCTCAAATCTGTGCTCAGTGACACATCATGCTGGTCACTTGAAATCACCCGCACTGGGAGAACGTACACCGTGGAAACTGGCCGGTGCTCCAAATCGGGGGCTTTCCCCACTCACAGGGCTGAGACTTACCTTCTTTACTCTCTTTCTGAAAACATTCGTGTCTCATAGCAGAAAGGGGGAGGGGGGGAAGGAAAGCCCAACTCTGTTTTAACAGGTAGCCTCGCAGTATTCATGTGTTGTATTTTAGAGGTGGTTTTTTAAAAGTTGTGTTCTCCCAAATGAATTTTGAAAAATCTTTTCAAAGTTGAATTTTCCATGGTTTATTTATCTTATTAAAACAAGACAATAAAAGCAAATCATATTTGGGAAAAAATCCTAGCCAAGATGTAAAAGGCTCAAATAATAAAAGTTAGAAATGGAAAATGCCGTGGCAGGGAAAAATTTTTGGATTTCTGCACTTTTGACCACTGAAGTCCGGTGAGTCAGGAGCTGAGAGAGACCACAGGGTCATCAGTTGAACTGCAGGCTCTATACTGTTGGGGCTTCAAAGAAGCTCAATAAATAATAAGTCATTCCCCACACTCACATAGAATGTACTAGACAGGGTGGTCACAGAGTCATGAAGATGGAGATTAAAATGTCCCCATGCCTTCCACAAAGGTGAGTCTGGTTCTGCTAACTGTCTGAGGGCACGTGCTCAGGTCCCCATGCGCTGGAACAGCTCAGGCCTCCCACCAGGCACAGGGGAGCAGAAAACAGCTGCTGCTGCTTCCCATGGTCCACTGGGTCCCCAAAGTGGAAAGAACCCAGTCAGCAGGCCTAGTGCCTTCTCCCCAACTCTGATCAAACCTATCCACTATTAAGCTTTTCTTGGAAGGAAGGGACAGTAAGAGGTGTTACTCTAGTGGAAGATCCCTTTATATAAAATAAAACAAAATGCAAGGAGTGAGCAGTAAGTGTCCCTTCCATCCTCTTTGTCCACTGAGAAGAAACATATGGGCGTTATGAGCTGAGGTTCCAGAGGGAGAGAAACCCAGGTCCAAATCCAGATTCATGCCTTCCTCAGTATTGACCACACATGGGTAACACAATCTCTTTTGGCCTCTGCTTCCCCAGCTGTACACTGGATTGTTCAGAAGGCTGCTGTCAATGACGTATTGCATGGACAGCATTCCGCACGTACGGTAAGTACCCGATGCACGCTGGCTATTATGAGAATTACTGTATATTGCACAGTGCATACTGCCTTTGGGTGAGACCAGGGTAGCACAGGCATCCAGCCTGCTTGTTCAGTGAAGGCCTCACCAATTTCTAAAGGAAAAGATGGAAACTATACTTCAAGTTTGAATCAAGGTTAACAAATTCCATGTTGACTTGTAAAGAGTAACAACCAACATCTTTTTCTGTGGGGCCCACAGGTTAGAGTTAGAGAGTATCACATTATCTCCAAGGTCAATGTGCCCTTCATGCCAGATTTCAGGAGATGGACATTCAACAAGTTGGACTGGAGTTTCAAACCCTAAGAAATTCATCCTTTAACTTTCCACCTAATTCAGCCTGGCATGTAGGTAACTGAACATGAGCCTAATGAGTAGAAAAAGAAACGTACTTTTGTACATGATTCACCTTGAGGCTTACAGGTCAACGCTTAAGAAGGGTGCTGTGTTGAGGCTAAAGGACTGAGTTAATCTAAAGAATCCCTTGGTGCATGTGCACATGCAGGTGTGTGTGTGCACTTCAATTCTTAAATATTTTATTCCTTGTAGCTTAATAGTGTCAAACTTAATTATTTTAAAAAATCAATATTATGTACCTGACTTACCCCACATCAATTGAAATTAGAGAAACATGGGCTCAAATCTCTACTTTAAAAATGTGTTACCAGCTCTGGCTGGAGTGGCTCAGTTCGTTCGAGTGTTGTACACCAAAAAGTTGGGGGTTCGATTCCTGGTCAGAGCACACACGTACATTGTGGGTTTAGTCCCTGCTTAGGGTGCATATGGGAGGCAACCATTCAATGTTTCTCTCTCTCTCTCTTCCTTCCCCTTTCTCTAAAATCAATAAACATTTTAAAAAGTGTGTCACTCTAGGCTAGTTACCCTTTCCAAGCTCTGACTGTTCCCCTCTGTAAAATGGGATAACAGCATCTACCGCACAGGGTTAAGGACTAAATGACATGTCATATATAAAAGCATGCAGCACTAATTAATTGTAGCATGTTTTTCCCTTCCTCTTTCCTTTTTGTCACATACAGGTCCCCCTTACATGTACAGTTGAACCTTGAACAACATGGGGGTAAGGGGTGCCAAACCCATGCAGTAGGAAATCTACATGTAACTTTTAGCTCCCTCAAAAACTTAACTACCAGTAGCCCACTGTTGACCAGAAGCCTTGCCGATAACATAAACCTAAGCCTTGCTAATTAACACATATTTTTTGTGTTTTATGTATTATATGCAGTATTCTTGCAATAAACTAAGCTAGGGAAAAAATTTATTAAGAAAATCATGAGGAAGAAAAAATACATTTATGCTATTAATTGAAAAAAATCTACTTATAACTGGGCCCAGGAGTTCAAATCCTTGTTGTTCAAGAGCCAGCTATAGTTGGAAGACCTGCAGGAGTGTCCAACCTGTGGCCTGTGGGCCATATGTGTTCCAGGATGCCTCTGAATGTCACCTTACACAAAACTGTAAATTTACTTAAACCATTGAGATTTTTTTTGTGATTACGTGTCACAATGTATTTAATGTGTGGCTCAAGACAACTCTTCTTCCAATGTGGCCCACAGACACCAAAAGGTTAGACACCACAGAGTGTTCGGCTCAGTTGATTGGAACACCATCCCATAACTGAAAGGTTGTGAGTTTGATTCCCAGTCTGGGCATGTGATTGGGCTGCAGGTTCAGACCCCAATCCCTGATCTGGGTCCGGGCGCTCTGACCCCTGGTGCTGGTGCATATCAACGCTTCTCTCTCACACTGATGTTTCTCTCTCTCCTTTCCTCCCTTCTTTCCTCTCTCCCTTCTTCTCTCTCTGAAAGCAATGAAAAGAAAAGTTCTCAGGTGAGAATAACAATTTTTTTAAAGAATGTTTGTGTAACAAAATGCCATTGATTTCTGAATATTGATTTTGCATCCCACTACTTTGCCAAATTCCCTTATTAGGTTGAGTAGTTTTTTGGTGGAGACCATAGGGTTTTCTATGTACACTATTATGTTGTCTGCAAAATAATGACAGTTTTACTTCCTCCTTTTTAATTTGGATGCCTTTTATTTCTTTTTGTTGTCTGATTGCTGTGGCTAGAACTTGCAGTGCTATGTTGAATAAGATAGGTGAAAGTGGACATCCTTGTCTTGTTCTTGATCTTAAGGGAAACACTTTTAGTTTTTGTCCATTGAGTACGATGTTAGCTGTAGGTTCTCGTACTTGGCCTTTCTTATGTTGAGGAATGCTCCCTCTATTCCCACTTTGCTGAGTGTTTTTATTATAAATGGGTGCTGGATTTTATCAAATGCTTTCAGCATGTATTGATATGATCATGTGTTTTTCATCATTTGTTTTGTTTATGTGGTGTATTATGTTTATTGATTTGCAAATATTGTACTATCCTTGCATCCTGAAATAGCAATTCAAAAGAACCTATGCACCCCTATGTCATAGCAGCTCTATTTACAATAACCAAGTGCTGGAAACAGCCCAAATGCCCATCAAGAGATGAATGGATCAAAATACTGCAGTACATTTACACAATGGAATACTACACAGCAGAAGAAAGAAGGAACTCTTACCTTTTGTGACAGCATGGATGGAACTGGAGAATATTATGCTAAGTGAAATAAGCAAGTCAGGGAAAGACAAATACCATATGATCTCACTTATAAGAGGAACCTAATGAACAAAATAAACTAATGAGCAAAATGGAACCAGAGACATGGAAACATGGAACAGACTGACAGTGACCAGAGGGGAGGGCGGAAGGGGATAATGGTGGAAAGAAGGGAAGGGACTAGTCAAGGAACAAGTATAAATGACCCATGGACATGGGCAGTGGTGTGGGAATTGACTGTGGGAGTGGCAGGGTCGGGGGTGGGCTGGGCGGAGGAAAAATTAGGGCAATGTAATAGAACAACAATAATAAGTTAAATTAAAATAAAATAAAATAAAATAAAATAAAATAAAATAAAATAAAATAAAATAAAATAAAATAAAATAAAATAAAATAAAAGAGTGTTTGAACAATCAAGCACTTTACTTGCCTTAGAATGGAGCGCTGCCTTGGAGAGACCAGGTGTTAATTGTTTAACAACAGGCAAGACATTATTATGTTAAGTTTCATCAGTTGGTAGAAGTGCACTGACTAAAAGTACAGCGGAATACAAACAGCTGTACTTTGTATCCCTAGAAGGAAACATTTAGCTAAGTTTTTCACTGACGACTGACAAGATTAAGAATCCGGGGAATGAAGGATTTCAAGATAATTGTATATACAATAGTGGTAAGCCCATGGTTGACTGTTTTTTTGTTTTTTTGTTTTTTTTTAATGGAAGGGGAAAGAAAAAGAAAAATTAGAGTCCAAGATGATGTTTTCAATTTAACCATTCCTTCCATTTTATTTGTGAATCCCTGGTCCCATTTTTTACACATTATGGAGTGTAGATTGTATGAGATGAGGATGATTTTATTATGAATTATTAATAAAACACCCCACAGGGATAATAAAAACAATTGGTATCACATCTGTCCTGAGATGAAGCAGATGAGTTAGTGAGCACGGAGCCACATTCTGTGGGATGTACTTAATACTGTGTTTGCCAAGGATAATGCTGTAAAGGAAGAATAAAGCTGTTTTTTAGCCATTCATATCATAATACACATCTGCAATAAAAAGCAATCCATCTTTTGATCATGAAGGTGATTTCTTGGGTATTATTTCCAACCCTTTGTTGAAGCAAGTACTGTCTCTCTACATGAACCTTCTGGGAGAAAGTTCACCACCCTGACGATTTAAGCCACATCTTAGAGCCTTCTGTGCAATTTACACATTTCAAGTTTGCTAATGGGTTTTTTAATATCAAAACTACCACGGACAGTAAATCTTTCTTTGAATCTTCATCTTGAAAGAGACATAGAAAGAAGCATGCGCAATCCTCCATAGGTACTACCAAAGAGAAGGTTATGTTAAATTGTGACTGAATTAAATAGAGTGCACTTTTGAAGAGTCAGCTCTTTACTTAGAAACTTAATGACAAAAGCAAAGAGGCTATCACATTAAAATTCAAATTTCTTTTTCCTCCAGCCTTTTCAGATTAATGCCAGGAAAATATATTGTATGCAAAAGAGATACCTATGTATCTGAACAAGTGGTTCTAACATTATATACCAGGTAATGTAATTTCCCCTTTTACTGTTTGATAGTTCTATTCTGTAATATGCTTGGAGAAACCCAGGAAGCAGAGAGAGGTACTGGTGTCACAGACCTTTCCCAATAAGGCTACTTTGTTTAACTTTTACATGTGGCCATTCTTACTTAATTTATTCTACAATAAAAGCAGCAGCAACAACAATGTGTTCATTCTGCCTTTTCTCCATTGTGTGGCGCTCATTACATCAAAGGGTTGTTATAATATTGAAGTTGGTCCTCAAGGATGATCTGGTGACTAATGCTCAGAGGGACTGGTCTGGGCCTGAGGCAGAATCAGCACACTACAGGACTCAGAGCCTCGTCTGATCTGCAGCGCTTCTGTAAATAGTTTTATGAGAACTCAGCCACACCCATTCACTTACATGTTGTTTCTGGATGCTTTCACCTGTAACAGTGGAGCCGGGTAGTTGCAACAGAGGCTGTATGGCCCACAAAGCCCAACACATTTACAATTTGACCCTTTCCAGAAAATGTTTGCTGAGATTGGGTCTATGCTATCAAAATCACGGACAGAGAGGATATTTCCTTATCACCCATAAAGGAGGGAGCAAAGCAGTGGGTTGCTCTTTTAATAGCACATTCCCAGAGTTTTATTGCCCTTTATTGGTGTCAAAGAAGTGGGAAGCTTAGCAAAGGAGGTGTTAGATTTAGAACAGACTATATGCTCTAAATGTTTATCACAGAAAGGCCTCAGGCAGCAGCAGAAATGGGGATTAAAAGACATACTTGTCTGGGGGAAAAATGACAATTTAGAGCTCCTTTAAGAAACAAGTCAATTCTGCTAAGAAAATAAAATTCATATAAATGAGTTAATTCTACTTGCTTTTTCAGGTAGATGACTGAATCTTTTATGATTTTATTTTCTTTCCTTTCTAAAGGGCAAGTGATATTTCTCTCCACGAGTTTTTAAATATGTATCATTGCTTTTGGGTCAATGCCTTTCAGATTAAAACCATGACTGTTACTTTAACAATGGATTTCCCTTTCACTGTTTCATGATTAAATGTGATGCCATCTATTAAACATATAACTGAATTCTGATTTGTTGTTGTTTCGTTCACTATGTGAATACCTATTGACTCACTATGTATTTGATTGAGTGCATACTCACTCATAATACCATGTATGTAATCATTATATGTATTTATTCCTTTTCTCTCACTGGTTACTTCTTCTTGATCTGCTTTGCTGGTTACTCCTCAACTTCCAATCTTCTGAATGTTGAAATACCCCCGACTAAGTTCTTGGACCTCTTCTCTATCAGTCACTCCTCTGATGATCTCATTCAGGTCTGGCTTTAAAAATCATTATTGATGACTCACACACATTTGTATCTCCAGCCTGATCCTCTCTCTTGTTCTCAATGCTCCTTTAACCAACTTGCTATTCAACATCTTCACTATATTTAATGCACATCTGCAATATCAATGTGGCTGAGCTGTGGTGCCCAGATACATGGTCAAATCTTATTCTGGATGCTCTGTGAAGGTGTTTTGGGGTGAGAGTAACATTTAATCAGTAGACTTTGAGGAAAGCAGATTGCTCTTCATAATGCATGTGGTCCTCATTAAATCAGTTGAAAGCTCAAAAAGAACAAAAGACTGACTTCTTCGAGTAAGAGGAAATTCTGCAGCAGACAGACTTCACACTTGAATTCTGGGCTTTTCTTTGGGTCTCCAGGCTGCTGACACATGCTGCAGGTTTTGGACTTCTCAATGTCCAAAATCATGCAAGCTAGTTCCTTAAAATATTCCTAAGGGACTTCTTTGCCCTTTCTAGAATAGTCCAGATCTGGATCTGCCTCAGAGCCTTCAAATTTGCAGTGCACACAGCTGAGAATGCCACTCATCCAAAAGAGCCACAGGCCTCATTCCCTTATTTCCCTCCAGAAATTGCTCAGACATTACTTTGTCAGAGCCTGATTTCAAATTGCTCCCTGGCCCTGCAACTTGTATTTTTTTTAATCTTCCTTCCCTACTTTATGTTTTCCTATAGCATTTATCAACTTCTAACAGACTCTATAATCAACTCCTGTGCTTATCTGTTACTTATGTATTTTGTATTATCTTATATGAATTACAAATATATACTAAAATACATAAAATAATACTATACTGTGAGCTATTTCATTCTTACCCACTTCATTGGAAAATTAACCTATGAGTGAGGAGATTTGTTCTGTTTTGTTCATTGTATCCCATTACCTAGAATAGTGCCTAGGAAAAAAAGTAGTTGTTCAATAAATTATTGTCAAAGAGATGTCTTTAACTGCCTACTGTGTGCCTGGTTCTTTACTAGGCTCTTGAGGCCACAGGGGCATTATAAGACATGAGTCCTATCTTTCAATCATTTATGATTTGGTTATGACACCTTAAAATTTTCTAGAACACAGCAGAAGCAGAAGAAATTCTTCCTCTATGACTGCAGGGAAGGCAGCAAAAACATTCTCAACTGAAATAGTTAAATGTCAATGTCAGGCCATATTTGGTCACTTCATGGAAATGTTTAAGGAGTTCAAAGAAGGGTCTAAATTAATAGGGAGATAACCCACAGAGGAGAATGAGAACTGACTTGGGTTTGAAAGTACTGATAGAGTCTCAATAGACCAAAAGAGCACTTTCAAGAAGAGAGGGCAGGATGGGCAGTGGAGGCAGAGCTCCCTGTTCTACCTGTTCCTGGTCTTGTGTAATTACCCTGTCCATCTTTATATCTTTTTTGCTTCGAACTGTAGGATTTGCTCATGCCCTTCCCTTCCTTAAAAATGCTATTCACCACTAGCACTATCATTACCAGCCCATCCACCTAATCCAGACAGCCTTTCTCTATTAGACCTGCTATTTAAAGGGAGATTGTTTCAGGATGGATTATCTGACAAAAAGACAATGAAGAGGCTGAGTTAGTATTGGGAAGGAAGAGAATGGATGCCCAGAGTGGTGGGAAAATTCAATTAAGAATGGGCACTTTGATGGATTGGATAAAGAAGATGTGGGACATGTATACAATGGAATACTGCTCAGCCATAAAAGAGATGAAATCCTGCCATTTGTGACAGTATAGATGAATCTTGAGAATATCATGCTAAGTGAAATAAATCAGATGGAAAAAGTCGAGAACCATATGATTTCACTCATATGTAGGATATAAAACTGAAAGCAACAAATGAAGAAACAAGACAAACAAAAACTCATAGACACAGACAACAATATGGTGGTCACCAGAAGCGAAGGGGAATCGGGGCAGGGGCAGTTGGTAAATGGCTAAGGGGGTCAAACACATGGTGACAGAAGATTTGACCTTAGCTGATGAACACAATGCAATATACAGATGATGTATTAAAGAACTGCATACTTGAAACCTATATAATTTTATTGACCAATGTCACCTTAATAAATTTAATAAAATACATAAAATAAAAATACTTAATACTTTTAAAAAGGAGTGTGTAGGGTTTGGTGATTAGAAGAGGAAGTTGATGTAATTATGCGGGAGAGCAAATGAAGGAACAACTTGTTGGCAGCCTGGGGCTATCCGCGGGTTATGTATGAGACACTGAGCTTGGGGTAACCGTGGAATATTTGATTGTACATAGATGGAGGCTTTCCAGTTAGAGGTGATAGAGCAATCATAGGACAAAGGATATGAGTTTAGGGCAAGGAAATTAGAGGTCAAAGACAAAGCTTTTGAGGATACCTAAAGTCTGTGATCAGAAAAAAACCCAGAGAACTGGGCGAACAGGTGGAGAGAAGTCAGTACAGGTAGGGAGAGACCAAGTGAAGAGCCTCAGACATCGCTGCTGAGTTTCCGGAGAACCAAGAAACTGAATGGGCCAAGAGTTTTGTGAAGATCAAGTGAAGTATCTGTGGAAGATGTGAAAGGGTTAATTTTAAAGAAGAGGGTTGATAGTTTTTCCTCAAGAAAGGAGATTGTCTTCTTGGTGTCAAGGCTGGAGAACTGTGACAGCAAGAGAGGCAGCAATTTTGTCAAGGACATTTAGTCACGCAACAGTAGCGGGGGGAATTGAGCTCAGATTCTAATGTCCCATTCAGGGGGCCATTTAGTGCACAGGTGTGTGCTGCAAGACTTAGTGCCTGGAGGTGTGATTTTTATCCTCAGCTCTTAGAAAATTAGAGCTAGATCACCAGGCAGCCAAGCGAGGTCATTGATTTTTCTCTTAGAAGCGGGGCCCTTCCCTGCAGCTGGGAGGAAATGGAAACATGAGTCCCATCATCACTTCCAATCACTGAAAATCTCTAGTGGGTTTTCTCAGCAGATGGGGCATTAATGTGCATATTCTCACCAAAATGCAAGAGAAGATAATAAATTCTGCAGACAGATTCTCTACCCCCCTTTCCCTTCTTCTCTCCAGCCAGCTTCCTTTCCTTTTTTCCTATCGTCATTTGCATGCTGGAGCAGGGAAAAATGGACTTCAGTGCTTCTCCCCAGAAGGGGCTGTGACACAGGAACATTTGTTCAAAAATATTTCATGATGGTCTCATGAAAAAAAAATAGAGAGATAGAGACATATATTCATTCATGATGTTGTTCTAGCTTCTCCTATCTGTGCCGCAGATGGACTGGAATTCTGTTTTATTTTGTCCTCTTGAGTTTGGTTTGCCATTTCCCACCCAAAGCCATTCTCTGTGGGACCAAATGCGAAGGATCTTCCCTTGCCCTCTGTGCCACCCTGAGATTAGACTCAGAGCTTTCCCATATCCAGCCCAAACTGCAGATTCGATCCTACGAATGGACACAAGAAATGTTGATTTTACTGGTGCTTTGAAGAGAAATTAAAACAAAAGATTACATCACATAGGAAAACTTCATAAAATTATCTAAAGAAATTCCCTGTCTTCTCTTGGAGTTAGTTCTTTCCCCCTCTTTTGAGGAATTTTTAGGGTCAGTTTTAGCTTTAACTCCCTCCCAGATCGTACTTTCCCATATTGCTTTTTTTAGAACGACTTAGCTTTCTCTGCGTCTCCCATTTGCAACCTTATCCTTATTACCTCTCTCAGACAGCAAGGGCTATTCCTTTGTTGAATATTGTTTAGTAAGCAGAGGGTACCATAAATATCAATGGCTATGCTTGCATGAGGTATTGACTCTCAAAATCCTTCTGGAAGGCTCATGCTGTGGTGACAAGTGTTTGTCATTGAACTTGTATCAGATTCCCATGCAGCAGTATAGAACACAGAGAAGCAATAGGGAAGTTAGAGGAACACAATAGCCATTGTGTTCAGGTAAAAATCATGTTTTTTAGAAAAGCCGTCAGAAACATGGAGGATCAAGATTTCCTGCAACAGACAGAAAAAAAGCCAGAGCATTTCACTCTTAAAACGACTGGACAAGACCGATCTGGTGGGAAAGCATGGGTGTAAGGGTCAGCACTTATGACAATGATCAAGATTATGGCATGAAGTAACTCAGGCAAATGCATTTTTAAAAACAAAGCAGGCTAAATGACTTCTGTTAAACATTCTCTTGTTTACAATACAAGGGACTGAGGCATTCTGGGAAGCAGAGATTAGGAAATGCAAGTATAGTAACCACATCCTCAAGTGACCACATCCGTAGCCCACACCTGCCTGCTATGCAGACATCAGGCTCTGCGTGTGCACACACGTACATGCTGCCGAATCGGGCGCATCAGAGTTCACCTGTGGGTGCTTTGTCCTTTTCCTGTAGCCCTGCTTTGTCCTGCCAGGTCAGGATGCCACATTTTGATCAATCTGTGAAAGAAGTTTTCATTGCAACTAAGAGTACCTGCAATTATGAATGTGTCTCTCAGGTGGAAAATTGCACAGATGGACTCTTTCACTAATGTTAGAGTAATATTTTTCAACTTGTGAATTATGACATAAGTTTATTGAGTTCTAACCTCTTAAAAATAAAATGTACTAAAATAGCAAATGTCAGAGTGTAGCCCATGTTGTGTATTCCCATGAAACTTTTATCTGTGCACAGTGGGTCACAGTATAACATGTGTTTTCTTTACTGTAAGTGGTGGTTGAAAATACTTGGGAAACACGGAATAGAGAGGCAGTCATGTATTTACATCATATGCAATAAATTTTGCCTCATAAGTATAAAGCGTTTTTTCACACACACAAAATGACCCTAGCATGTCATGAAACCAGTTTAGCGGATCATGAACAGCATTATTGAAAACAATAATGTCAGAAAATGTCAGAGTGCTTTTAGGTAGCTGTTATAAGATTTTTATTTCTATCACTCACACACATATAAACCTATATACATGAGTGTACTGAGACATGATGTAAAATATATTTCCTACTGTGGGTCATTGTCAAATAATTTTTAAAGCCACCATTACAGAATGTTCAGGGCAATACAGAATTCTACTCAGGAAATAATGCAGGGCTGCCCACAGATACAATTCAATCCCTTCAAACACACTGCTAAAAGACTGGTATTCAAAAGGGTGTCAGGAACACAAAAAGGCTGAGAACCATTGTTGTAGAGAGAAAGGGAACTACTACTGCTTTTCTGTCTCCACCCTGTCCAACTGAGTTGGTGGATATGAAGAAATTCTAATTGCTCTTACCACAGTTCTGGTTGATGTCGAATTACCTGGTGCCAGTGTTCAGAAGCTGATGCTCAGACACAATTTGGAATGCAAGTTGCTTGTTAGGACTTAGTACCTGTGAAGGGAGGGAGGAAGGGCCAGAGGAAGTCAACTGCAGTGCAGCCCAGCAAAGGCTCGGGAGCTCTGGGAGGAGTGGTTCCAGTCAGAGGAGCCTGCGTTGGGCAGAAATGGCCAGTTCATTGTACCCAGCACCCCTGACTCAGCCATAGAATGCAGGCTGCCCCCAGAAGGGGGTGACCTCAGGTTGACGTGCTCTCTGCAGCTGGGGCCGACCCTGAAGGAGCTGACCACACTCCACAGCAAGTCCCTCCTTGAAGGGGATCTGAGTGGCACACTCGCAGAACTGAAGATCCATGTATTTGTCCGTGAATTGAGGACAGATTGCATTTACAGTAGTAGGAGTTTACAAAGTACATGTTACCTTATTTAGTCATCAGAGCCCCATTAAAAGGTAGGCATCATCATCACCCCCATTTTGCAAATAAGGAAACTATCTTAGTCTGTTGATGCTGTTATAACAAAATCTCATAGACTGGGTTAAGGCAATAGACATATGTTTCTCACAGTTCTGGAAGCTAGGAAGTCCAAGGTCAAGGTGCTAAACAATTTGGTTCTTGATGAGGGCTCTCTTCCTAGCTTGTAGACAACCACTTTCCCTGTGATCACATGGACTTCCCTCAACGATCTCATGACAGACTTTGCCAACAACCTTTGGAACTCCAGGTACAGATGTCGTTAGCTCTAACTAGTTTGCATCCCCATTGGGAAATGAACTACCTTCAGTGTGACAAGATTTGTCCTGCCTAACATTGGTTTGCTTTGGAAATTGAGAATGATTTTAATTAACCTGATTCCTATTGCTTCTGCTTCTGCTTTCCTGGAATAGTCCTGTCCGGGGCAGGACATGAGCAGCAGGTAACTTCTGACTGCTCCGTAATCCACATTTGAATGGCTCTCACTCTGTATAGTGCACACTGACCAACTTGCACAACTGAGAACAGAAATTTTGTTTTAGTAGCCTCAGATGCTTTGCCATACCGCCATTTTTAAGTGTACCCAGTTAAAATATTTTATAAATTTTTGAAAATTTTTTTTATAAAAATGAATCAATTAAAACCCCAAAACTGGAACTGCTAACCTCTGGTAAGAATATCTGATCTCATATCTTCAACCAAGCCACAATTATAAATCATGAAGTGCATCAAAAGTGGTAAGTCTTAAGATACAAATAGATACTTACTGGAATTAACTCAGGGAATTAACATCAGGGAAATAAAAGTTAAAAAAAGACGAAATTCTGGAAGAACACTGATGAGGAATGTGTATCGACAGGTAAAATATAATTAAGGATTTTAATATTATTTACTTTGGGGTGAATTAAGCTCCTGTCTAATGTTACTTTCAAATACTTTCAGAAACTCATAAAGTATGAAAGTAGAGTCTTTCTATAATCAAATGTACGGCAGTCTGGGTAAGTGATGCTGGAGGCATACACAAAAGTGTCCAAGAGTCCAAAAGAGGGAGCTGTCACCGCCATGGTGACATAGAGGATTAGAAATGGCTTCTTTGGGCTTTCAACATTTATGACACTGCCATTAGTAGTGTGGGTTCTCTTTGGTAGAGATGGCCAGAAAGGGAATGTGTGAGTAAAGTCACGGAGCCAGGAAAGAGTAGATGTTGCTAGAGATGGTGAATGGTAAGCTTTGGCAAGCTCCGGGCACAGGAAAGGAAGTAGAGTAGGAGAACAGAGGCTCAGAAGGTCAGATGGAATCTTCCTGTGCCCTTGATGGCATTCAGGGAGCTTCAGCAGGCCCAGAGCTATGCTGCCAGCAGAGAGCTGGGTAAATAGATCCATTTGAATTATCCGAGATGAATGACTTCTGGATCTTGGACAATCCAGTGTTGCATGAGAAGTCTGGGGTGGGAAGGAGAAACACGTTTTATTCTTTATGTGGTCCGCCACCAGCAGCACCAGCATCACCTAGCAGTTAACAGTTAAGGAGTAGTTACATTTATACCGTCCTAAAATTATTTAGGCCCTTTGAAGGCAACCACAAGGCTAATGTGGCCGCTGGTGAAAGTGAGTGTGACACCCTTGATCTAGGGTCAGGTGTTGAGAGACGAGTGCAATTCTAGCAAACTGTTCTGCTGGGCCATCCCTGAGACGAAATTCCTGGGTCGTGGTGCATAATCTGGGACTGATCAAATGCAGGGCATGGGAATCCCCAAGGCGACAGAAGCCGAAGACTGGGTAGAAATCCAGTAACCAAGGAATCAAAGAGGTAGAGTGAAAAAGATAGACCAGCAGCAATTCAAGAAAAGGACAAGAAACATCAAATAAAATAAAAGCACCTGGCAGTTCCTGGTGCTGGGAGCTTTAGTATTTCTGAGTGTTATTCTCTGAAGCTGCAGTATTTAAATTACTAAACAAAAGGACAGGCAGTGTAATAACATTTTTCATGGTCCTTCTCTGTCCGCCGTCTGAGTGCGTCAGAACCACCAGGGGAAGCGCATCACCCCCGGTCAGGATTAACTTCCCAGACTTCCCTGCACCATTGTTTATTAATCCTAACCTCCCTAGACCTGGTCTAGGACTGCAGAAGTATCCACCCCAGTACTCAGTGCCTTCAAAGGACGATATGATATGTATGTTCCTCAAGAAACAGGCCCTCTGGGCAGGGTTGGAGAGGGGATAGTAGTTCCTTCCTCACCCTGCTTCAGGCTTCAACTTTAGGAATCTTCTGAAGGCTCATCCATGCGTCTGGCACGTGGGCTGGGGAGACTCCAGAGATAGGGGCTGGTCTATGCGGGGTTACACGGGCATAGGGCTACCCTGTGTCATCTCTCCAGGATGCTGGCTTCACAATGGCCACTTTCTAATGTGGTGGCTTAAGGCTCCAAAGATAAGTGTCCCAAGAGAGAGCCAGGCATGAATCCAGCCATATCACCTTTGCTGCAGCCTTTTTCCCCCCTCACAAGCAATTCACTGAGGCTGATTCTTTTTCAAGGAGATGGAAATGAGACCCCACTTCTCGTAGGAGGAGGGTCAAAGGATGTACAGATAATTCCCAAACCATCTCTCCTCTTGTATCAGCTGCTTTTTATTTACTGCCCTTTCTGGGCATCAGTGTATCCACTGATATGGTCTTCTAGCTTCCAACCTACTGGCTGACCCCTGGCTCCTGGCTTCTCTTCCTCTCTGGTTTGATACTGTCCAACCTGCCTACCCATCACTATTTTATTTGTTTGGCTCAAGCACTTGTGTCTCCCCTGATGAAGGGTAATTTCTGGCTGAAGTATCTGTGAGCAGGTGAAGGGATACAGCCTGTGACATTTTGTCCTTTCTAAGTTTTCAACAGGTGATAAAGAGAGAACCTCAGCAGCCATCCCATACAAAGTTCTGGAATTATCTTGACCCCACAGATCTGGGCCCTGGGCCGGAGGCCAGGAGCCTCTGACCTTCAGTAGCAGACAGGTGGAGGTCAGCTAGCTCCCTCTGCCCTCCAAGGGCACACGCAGGTCCTGGTCTTCCAGAAGGTGGGCAGTGATCTACAGAACCAACTGATCAATCTCTGCTTCAGATAATGGACATATCTGGAGCCAAATTCATTTCACAACACAAGCCCTTATAACTTGCATTGTTGCTAGGAGTGGTCTGAGAACTATTTAGTACAAAGAAGGTAACTTATTGAGCCCAGCTCTCCTGTGGTTAGTAGACATCATTCCTAGGCTTGCCTCATGTAAACAGAACATAAACGGCCCATTCAAACCAAGAGCTTCTGGAGAACCCACATGACTGTAACCAAGAGCCTCAGAAAGGAAGCGAAGATTCTGTTATTTCTCTGGCATTCATTAAAGGCCACTTTACAACTGCAATTTCACCCAATTTACAAAGAGTCGTTAAAAGGAATACCTGTGTGCCCAGTGGTTCAAAAGCAGGGGATGAATTATGACAGATCAAAATGGAGAAAGCAATCTTTAAAACAACGAGGTTTCTTTATTGGACGGCCCAAGATGGGGACTGGCAATCCAAGAGGCATTTTCAATGGTCCATTGTGGGGAGATGAGGGTGGGTCGAGATGGTGCAAATGTTGCGCTGTACCAGTCTGTCCTGGGCCCAGGGCTGTTTTGGTTTCCTACAGGGGCTGTAGACAGAAAAGTGCCTTATTCATTGGTAAACAAAGCCAAGTTTGTGAACAGGAGATGATTCTATTCAAAAAGCTAGAGAAGAGGTCAGAGCCCACCAAATTTAAACTCACTAGAGACACAAGCAAAGGGGTTATTCAACTCTCCCCCAACCCCTCACACGTACGTTCTCTTCATGCCTGCCCAATGCCAAATGCATGAACACCACATAGCTTAGGGAGGGGCTGCTGGGAGTGTGTTTGGGGAAGAAAGCGGCTAGAGACCACAGGGGGCCACGAGCGAAAATCAGCCACAAAACCTCACTGGACAGCAAAGGACAGTAAACACAACCACATTAAACATATATATATATATTATATATATGTTTATATATATATAATATATATATTACTTTCAAAAAATTGGGGACTGCCTCCTCACAAAAAGTGAGTTAATTTCTCAATACTGGAGAAGGAGAATTCTTTCCTTTCCTCATCTCCTTCATCTGAAATCATAGAGGACTCTTAAATTGTGGGTTCAGTGAGATTTTTCTAACCCATTCTGCTCAAAGTAGAGGAAGTTTTCCAGAATGGCACCCAGTCTAATGGAATCCAGCATTGGACAGTGGTCCTCACACTGGTGGGAACCCCAAGCAGCCTGTGGATGGCTCAGTGGGTGGCTCCCTGAGACATTTGCATGGTGCATGTTATGTCTTCAAGTTCAGAAGACTGGGCTTCTGCCTCATCCTCTCGCATTCCTTTGCCCCCTGTTGGGAAGGGTATATCTCAGCCCATTTGGATGGAGCCCTGACAGCACTCCGTGTCCTCACCAGCATGCTCACCTGAGGAGCAACACCCCTTCTAATGATGACTGAGAAGCGTCTTACACCAGTTTCCAAACCTTGCATTGGTCTGTATTCTTGACGCTGAGCTCCACACCATGGAGTGGATCGCTTAGCGCACTAAACTCTGGACTCCTGGCCAGTCCTACCCTGTGGAACCAGACCAAGTGTTGGAGTCATCTAGCACCAACTTAGCACACAAATGCTGGTTTCTTCCCTTCTCCCATGAACAAACAAAGATAATAAAAGAAAGCAGCACGTGGGAGTTTGGGTTCTTTTTTTTTTGTCACTCTATTTTTCAGGGAATTCTTCTTTTCCCGAGAGAGATTTTAAAGGGAAAGTCCAATTCCTGCTGCCACTCAGCAGGAAGGGCAGCCACCCTCAGACCCAGCTGGGTTGTTCTGGGCTCTCTATGAAAGTTCTTATGCCACCCTAATAAGTTAATAGAAATGATCATAAAGTGGTTTGATGCAACAGCTGTGTGCAAACACTCACTCCTTTCACATTTCCTTCATACCTTCTTCTTAGTCCCTGGCTATGAGTCAGAGATGCTTGTAAAAAAGTGGGGTATTCTCTTCTTGTCCCGTGCTGGTCTTTCTCCCTGCTGTGAAGTTAATTGGGTTAAAAATAATATCTCATGGATTTCTTGAGCATCTTTTCCACAAGGTTAGAAGCTAGGCTGCTAGTTATTCTTCACAAGTTGGAAGCAGAGGCTTCAGCTGTTCCTTGAACACTCCTCTCATCATCTTATTTTTGTGTGTGACATTATTCACTACCCATTCCTGCTCACAGTGATTTCACAGCCTCTCTGCAGCTCTGTCAGTGGAGGGCCATAGTTCCCTCCACTGGGTTTAGCTTTCAGTTTGCATCTCTTCTCTTCCTAACTGTAAGCAATAGATTACTAGCTCTACCCACATTGCAGTTTCTCTGATCTCCTCACTGTTGTAGGTGATTCATCTTGGACCTCCTTGACTACAATTTCAAGTGGGTTGGCAAGAAAAGGAGAAGAGAGGCAAAAGGCTTGTGCTCAGCCTGCCATCTTGAACTGGAACCTGGAAAGGATCTTGAAAAATAAGTATTTCTGGGTCCCAATATCACACCTACTGAATTTGAATTACCAGATATGCTGCCCAGAAAAAAACAAGGTCTTCGTTTTGTTTTTTTCTATACCGTCCACCCTGTCCCCCAACTTGGTGACTCTGCAGCACTCCCTTGAACAGCGATTGGACCCCAGACCTGCTGGGTTAAGTCCCAGCTCCCAGGCAGCCCCAAACCTGTGCCTTCCATGCTTCCCAGCCATCCAAACAACTTATATATATTTTTTGGCCCACAATGATATTTTGTTCCTGTGCACCTTTGAACATGCTGATCGAATTGCCTATATTTTGTACCTTGTTTTTTTTCACTTATTAAAGTCCATTCATTCTTCATTCTGTCTTTGATAGAAAACCTTTCTAGTTGCTCTCCTGCCTCCAGAGCTGCCTGCCTACAGGACTTTGCATAGAATAGGCACTCGATAAAATGTTATTAAAATAACATTGGATTATATTAGAACTCAGCCAGGTAATGCTGATTAAAATATTGGAATAAGAACAATTTTAGCAAATAGCTAAAATTTATGGAGCCAAAGAACAACTGTATTCTTCTGGGCTAATTAAAGATAAGAAATTGAATATTTCAAAAATGGGACATAGGGATGCATAAATTTATTTTCTATAGTTGTCAGGTCAACCTCAAACCCCCTACGTCATCTCCAGGTCTCATCTATGCCTTTAAATCCAGTGCAACTCCATAGCTCAGCAAAGAGCTGCTATTCTCTTTCCCGTGACAGCGGCCCAGCTGCGTATTAAGACAATTAACGTAAAGAGAAGTTTATGTGGGAAGATGTATGCCCATCCAGTGAATTAAGGGTGTGGAACTGAGTACACCAGGATTAGAGGTATTGATATAATCCTTTGGATTTGAAATGTGATAACAAAGACAGAAAGGATTCATGTGTCAACAAGGACAAAGCTGTGTTTGTTCAGACACGTTTCAAATGTGTCTCCTGGGAAAAGCTTACTTTCTGCAGCAAAATAAGGGAGGGCTTGAATGGGGGCTCAGGTGAGTGAGCCTATATGCTAATTTACTAATTAGCTTCAGAGACTTAAATTTTAGTTGCCTCAGCTGCACAACTTGATGCTTCCCATTGTGCCAGATGCTTTCAAAAATCAAACCCTGAAGACAGGAATAATTTTTCTCTTGGGGATGAATTTTATAAGCTGTTATATTCCCTTCTATGTTGCAACTCACATCTTGGGTTCTGTAGATGGGGTAACAGAGGACTTTCTTTTGCCATGGGAAGACTAGGACAGCCAATCAATTCAATTCAAACATTTAGTGAATATTTTCTTTCCAGCTGGAATCTCAGGCCCCAGAGGAAGGAACTGTCTTACCCTGTTTTGTAACTGTGCCAGGCAGATAGTAAGCGATCAAGAAATATTTGTTAGATCATTGATGAATCACAAATGATTGAATGGGGGAAGCTGGTTGACTAATACGCTGCCAGGTTTCTGTCCGCGAGGAACTCACAGTCTACAGCAAGGATGGTGCACTGAGGTGTCTACAGGGCCTGGAAGGTGGAAATAAACAAGTGAAATAGATTGAGTATAAGAAAAATCAACTGCCAGAAATATATTCAGTCTTTCTGTTTTACCAGATGTGTTGCTGTAAGGTCATAACAGAAATATGTGTAATAGTAGAGTTTATATTATCAATTTGAAATTAAAATTAAAATAAAGATTATTTAACATGCAATTAATTATACTCTTCAATTTATACTTCATGTATTTTTACTTAGTAATTCATTATGCTTTGGATTAAGACATAGCAACCTGACAGTTTGGGGGGGTTTTTTGTTTGTTTTACTAAGATGACAATGTCAAGTCTTGTGTTCTGCATTCAACTTTAAATCCTTCAACAGGCAGTGACATTTAGTTTTATCCAGTTTCATAACGAAAAACAGCTGTTCACAGATGTAGGGATTCTAAATGCAGATAAATTCTTGCACGGTAATTTTTTTTAAAGTACCACTCTCGAGATGTGTGTAATGTTTTGCTTTTCTTTCATCATTGTATTTGCTCTTCATTGCAGTGTAGTCCAACTTCCATTCATAGCTTTTATTCAAATTATGAATGTTACATCAGAGCATGAGCTGACCAATGATGGTTTATTTCATGAAGTACGAAATCGATTATTTTTTTGCCATTCAGTCTTCAAATCCATCATTTTGAAAATGTTTCGCTTTCATTTCAGGAAATGGATTTCAGGAAAGGGGGATATGGCTTCTCATGAATGTCATGTGAACAACTTTGTTGAATTCAAAATTTTTGGCAAGGCCTAATATCAACCTAAAAGGCTAAATCTGCACTCACTTTTTCCTGGTGAAATGTGGTGGTATTTTTCTTTGGATTGTATTAATTCCAAAAGTTAATAAACATCTCTTTGTCCCCATGGCAAAACCAACGCCCCTGACCTCCATGTTAGGGTGCCCTAACCAATATCCACTATCCAATATCCAATATCCACTTAGGCTTTTAGGCTTAAGCGTGGACAGTGTTGGTGGTGTTATGTTTCCTAAAGTTTTAGTACAGAATTCTTCCTGGGTGAGCAAGTTAACGAATGAGTAAAGACACTGTCCTTGCAAACAGTTACCATCTTGGATTTGGGTGTGTGGCAAACCCAACACTGACTGCGAGCACTCCAGAACCCTCGTCTGTGCTGCAGCTTACTAACTAGGACCAGCCCACGTGAAAGTTTCAAAACTTTTGTCAATACGGCACAATATGCCACGTCCTGACATGTGTAGCTAACACAAAGACTACGTTCGAAAGTTTTTATCGAAAAGGTCATGTCAAAATTCCAACAAAAGCATAAGAAATACAGCTAACTGGGAGATACTATCTGTATTCTCATCAGCTATTATAGAAAAACATCATATACAGTTTATCTGCTTTCAAGTCATTTGTCCTGCAAGTTCTCAGTCTTATCATCAGCATTCTGGGCACAAGTGTTTCTGGTTAGACTTACATTCCAAACACTTGTTTCTGTCCTATACGCTGCTGCTCTCTGGAGATGCTGTTAGAAACCCACAAATTGAAAATGTTGTGACACCTGGAAAATCTTTTCACTTAATATGTATAA